>JASAOA010001287.1:0-14885 GCA_030849815.1 Vickermania spadyakhi | reverse complement strand
TCTTAGTAGCATTTAGAGGTTTTAGAGATGGGTTTCTAGTCTATGTAGGGTTTGTGTGGTTGTGGAACTTGCAAGCTTTTCGAGTTGAGTCATGTAGGTGTATTTATGTTGGTATAGTTATGTGGTTTTGTGTAGATGATTTGTTGTTGCGTTGTGTGGTTAATTGTTTATTTAGGTTTTAAATTTGGCGTGACTAGTTTGTGATTTAGTTATTGTTGCTTCTGTAGCTTCAATAGTGTTTGGAGTTGGGTGTGAGTGTATAAGTGTTCAATAGATACTGCCTTGTATACTTTTGATTTTGTGTAAATTTTACACCGTGGGGTTTTGCTTGTTGGAATATGTTGGTATATTTGTGGTTGTTTTTTGGTTTTGTGTCGGTGTAATTTGGTTTTGGATCGCTCCGTTTGTATTTTCGTGGGTTTGCCGTAAGGGCTTGTATTTGTGTTGTTTTTGGTTGGAGTTCTAGGTTAGGATTTGTGATTTATATTGTGTAAGTGAGTATGAGTATTTACGATTTGTTTTCCTATAGGTTGGATTGTTTGCTTTGGTTTACTCTTTTGGATTGTTTTCCTGGTAGGTTTGCGATTATGCTCTGAGTGTTGGTTGTTAAAAGTGTATAACTTATAGTAGCTGTGGTTTTGGGTTGATGATTTGTAGTTTATTGACTACATTCTTTTTAACTTGGTGTTTATGGTGTATTGTATAGGCTTCTCATACATATTTCATGGTCTGCGTATTTTAGACTTGTGGGGGTTTACTTGTTTCGGCGTGAGGTTGCTTTTGTTGTTGGGTTTTGAGTTGCCGATTATTCATAGTTGTTGTACTAAAGTTAATTGTAAGTCGAGTTGTTTAGGTTGTTGCTGTACTTAAATGATTCGTTTACGCTTTGCAGTGATGGTATATTTGTTTTCATTGATGCTGATACTTGCGATTGTTATTTTATGATGATTTAAACGGTTATGTCTTTCGTTAAATTATATAATCTGTTAATATATTGTAATGGCAGGATCGTTGTTTGAATAGTTTGATATTACTTTTAGTTAAGTTGTTATGAGTTTCTATTTGTGTTGTAGTGTTGGGTTTTTTGTTTTACGGTCAGTTTAGTGTTTCTTGGTATTTTACTTTGTGTAGTTTTACTAATTGTTTCTTTTGCAGGTTTGTGGGTGGGTTTTTGATTCTTACGAGTTGTATGGTATGTGATTAGTTGGATTTACGTTTAATGCTTTTTGGAGTTGTTGTATTGTATTGGTAGGGTTGTGTAGTATGTCATTTTAGTAGGAAATTGTTTGTAGCTTACAAGTTTGTAGTGCTTGTAGATGTTTGAGTTACTATTACGTGTTAAATATTGTTAACTAACTTGTTTTCGGAATGTTAGCTTATATTAGTTTGTTATGATTTATGATTTATACTTGTTCGTTCAAGTATTTAATGAGGTACTTTGCGATTGGCTTGGATTTTATTTGTGTTGTGTTGTTTAGATCCGTTGGTTGGGTTTCCGTTATGTGCACATTTGTTGGATACCATAAGATGCAGATTTTACGGTTTGGGAGACTTGCAGGGTTGTAGTGTTTTGGGGTTTGGATTGTGTTTTGTGGGGTTTTACACCGGAGGGCTGATTACGCCGGAATTTGCACATTTTATCTGGTGGTTTTGGTAGTGGTTCGGGTAAGGTGTAGTTTGCCCAATATCGATAATGTGTAGTTTTTGGATTTATGTTGTATAACAGTGTGGGGTTTAGCGTTTTGTAGGTGTAGTTTTAGGGTGTGCCTGCGGGTTTTCCTTGTGGTGGAAGGTTGATATAATATAGGGATTGTGTAAGTTTGGGCTTTTAGCCTTCAAGTTAGGGGTGTAATTTGCCCAATATCGATAGTGTTTAGTTTTTGGAGGTGTATTGTATAACAGTGTGGGTTTTAGCATTGTTTAGGTGGGGTTTCAGCGTGCACCTGCGGGTTTCCTTTGTGATGGAGGGTTATATAATATAGGGATTGTGTAAGTTTGGGCTTTTAGGTACCAAGTTAAAGGTGTAGTTTATTATTGTATCTTAGTGGTTGGGTTTGGGCAATGTGGTGTAGGTTTTTGTACTTTGGTAGGTTTGCATTTTGGGATGTTTTGTGCAGTATGCGGATTTTGGGTTGGATTGGTTTATTTGTTGTGGCAATGTTTGTGTGTGTGGAATTTGTAGAGTTAGTTTTTCGTTTGGTCTAATATGCCTTTGTGGTTTGGGGTTCAACTGTTGTGTTTGCTTGAGTAGTTAGAGTTGGTGTTTTCTAATAGTGATAATTACAATGTTTAGACTTTGTGAGCTTTGTTTGCTGTTGTCTTGGATGTATGTGTTATGTGTTTTTAGGGTTGTGGGTTGCTAGTAGATGAGATTCAGAGGGCAGGATTGTGTTGTTTATTGCTGGTTATGTTTTAGTTTGTTCACTTTGGATTTTACAGTTGATTTGTATTGTGCTTTTTTTTGGGTTTGGAGTTTGAGTGTAGTTTTATTTTGTTGGTTGATTTGGATATGTTGTCAGACTGGTCGTTTTGCATTATGATTTGATAGTGTCCAATTGGATTGTAATATTAATGCATTATGTGTGTTGGATTTTGTATTATTACTTTATGGGTATGTTGCAAGCTTATTTGATGGTAGGACTGTTGTATAGTTGTTTTATGTATTTCATTGTATATGTGGTGCGTGCGTGGATAGTTGGCGTAGAGGGTCTTGCTTTATTTGGGTTTGTAACGGTATTGTAACTAGTAGTGGTGAGAGGAAGTTTTATTTAATGTTGAGATTTTGTTGTTATGTTTTAAGATTATGATATTGCTTCGGATTCTTTATTTCGGAGTTTTCTGTTATAGTGGTGGGATTTGTGTTTGGGGTTTGGTTCCTCGGACTTGTATTTGTATATGTGATTTATTTTAGAGGCTGTGGGTTTACGTTTGAATTCGGATTTGGGGTAGTTCTTGCTAATTATTTTATTGCTCATTAATTTGATGTTCTGTGGGTTGGGTGTGGGATGTTTGCTTTGATTTGTTTAGTTTTTGGCAGCAGTTTGTTTTTTGGATTTGATTTAAGTGGTAGTTATTGTATTAAGGTGGGTTTGTGGGTTTTAAGTTGCGATATTTGTTTATTTGGTTTTGCTTTTGGCTGATATGTGTGGCTATTATTGTAGCGTTACACGAGGTTTGCAGGTAGAAATGTGTTTTGTGTTGTAGAGAAGGTGTTTATTTTCGCTTTTGTGTATTTGCGGTTTGCTTATGTTTGTGTATATGTTTGGTCTATTAATACAGATTTTGTATGTTTGTGGAGTTTATAGGTACTGATGTAGTTTTGTTCGATAGATACTTTTAACTTTGTTTGCTTTGGTTAGGGTTTGTGGGCTTTAGGTTTGCATTAAGTTTTGTATTCGGTATTAGATTATTTGTTTACTTTCTATATTTGCAAAAGGTTAACTTTGGTTGGCTTTATGTTACGTTTTGTGTTACTGTTGATATCCTAATTGTAATAGTGTAGCTTTATGTCTTTGATTTTTATTTGTTATTACTTATTGTGATATGATAGTTGTTATGGTTTGTGATGTTTGCTATTTGCTGTATTGGTTGTGTTTGGATTATTAGTGATTATTGATATTTTGGGGTATTGGTTGGTTATGTTTTGTTTGTTCATTTGTTTTATTTTTCGTATTTTGTAATTTGTATATGTGATTTGAGTTGGTTAGGGGTTTTACTGTTTGTTGTAGAATTTGGTTATTATACTACGGATTCTTGCTTTGGTAGTAGGTTTATGTGTAGTTAATGCATAGATTTTGTTTCGACTATGTTTAATGGAATTGTATGAGGTTTTGTAGGTGTTGTGTATAGAGGTTTGCAGAGTGTGTATGTTACGTTTTTGTTTTAACTGTAATTGATAACTATTAGTTTGGATTTGTGGCCTGTATTAATTTCGATGAGCTGATGGATTTATTGTATTTTATTACGTTGTTTTGGGTTATGTTGCCGGTATTATTGGGTTTGTTTGCTTGTATGTGGATAGGGGTTTTAAAATGTTTGTATTTACTTGGGGTTTTGACATTGGTGGTGTGTTGGTGGGGTACCGTCGACTATAATGCAAATTTCGTTGTTTATAATTACGTGTTCAGATTTGTAGTTTACAGTTGTATAAATTGTGTTGTTGGGTTTGATATTGTGGTAAACCTACGTAGGTTTTGTTTTGTTACGTTCTTTAATGGTTTAAAGGTTGTGGTTTTTGATTATTGGTTTTGGTTGTTTAGGCCCTTATAGGCTCTAGCTTTCTGCTTCGAGTATGTTACTTCTGCGTTACGGTTTTATGGTTTTAAATGAGTATGTTATTTTGGATTGCTGATTTTGTTTTATTTCGGATTTGTGCGTTTAGTTACGCATGGAGTTGGTTTGTTGTTATACAAGCTTTTGTTCTTTACGCTTCATATAAAGGTAGTTTAGGTGTTAATTGTAGTTGTTTAAATTGTGGCTTTATTGTGGTGTGTAAATGTGGGTACATGCTTACTTGACCTTGTGGATAACTTATATTTGGTTTTGTGTGTGGGCTTTATGAGAGTTGGATATATTTGTTAATTTGCTTATATTACGATTTTGGTGTTTGTATTGGACACACGTTTTAGGTTTGGCGTTTGGTTAAAGTGTAAGTTGTTGGTTTTTAGTTGCTTGCGAGGTTTGCATTTATGTTTGTTATTTGAGTGCTTGTGATGGAGCTTGTAGATTGATGCATTAAAGTTTAAAGTTTGGGGTTATAGTACAAGGGTTGATTGCGTAACTGGTTGTTTCTAGTTTTACGTTGTGGGTTTCCTGGGTTTGTTTTTGTGATTGTGTGTTTGTGTTAATGAGTTCCCTGCCTTTGGGTCCTGAGTTTTTGCTTTGTTTGGCAGTTGCTTTTGATGTGTAGGTTTACGTTACACTTTGTATTTGTGTGCTGCATTATTTTGTTTAGGCTTTATAAGCTTCGTGGTTTCGTGTAGTTATGTGGTTAGCTTTGCGCTTTGTGAGTGGTTTAAATTTTAGGTGGGCTGGAATTTAGCAGGTGGGGTTGCACTTTGGTAGGGGCGTTAATGTTTGTTTGCCGTATGTTTATAAATGTTTACTTTGGATTTTTCGATTGTTTTGACGCTGTGGAATGCGTATATTACAGAAGTTTGCTTATTTGGGTTGGTTTGCAGTAGTTTTGGATTGCGCGTGGTTTTTACTTTCGGTAGGTTGTGAGTGTGATGTTTTCGCGGGAATTTGTATTGTTGCGCTTCGGAGTTGCAGTTGTGATGCTTTTCGTTTTGTTGTGTATACGTTTGTGATTAGTGTCTGCTTGTGTGAATTCAATTGTGTTCGCAAATACTTTCGCATATTTAGCGATAGTTGGTTGGTTGTATTTTGTTTTAGGGTGGCTTTTGGGATTTCCTTTAGAATTGTAGATTTAGGTTTTAGGTGCAGTTTAGTCGCAATCCCAGACTTCTGTTGCTAGGGTATTTTCAGGATAATCACCTGTTAAACTGCGTAGTTTTTGTGGTCTGAGGGGTTGATATAATATACTAGGATTGTTAGTATTGTGGATGTAGTAGGTTTTGGGGTTTTGGTGTTTTATGGGCTTATTTCCCTATAGGATATAGGTTTTGTTGTCGGTTTGACTTGTTAGTATCGGGATTGGTTATTTGCATGGGTAGTTTGCGGGTAATTTTGGGTTTGGTTGGAATTAATAGGCTTTCTTTATTCGGTCACTAAGGGATAATAGTATGCAGCTTTGGTTTGTGTAGGTTTTGCAAGATATGTGATATTAGCAATTGCATAGTTGGTTGTTTTTGTTGATCGTGTAAATAGTTTGTTTGGGTTTTTGTGTTCGAACGTAAGTTTGGTTGCTTGCCAGCTTGTGTGCTTGCAGGTGTGCGGATGTTTGATATAATTTGAGATGCTTATTATTTTGCTGGATTGTTTGTGTAATTGCTGGTTGTTTTGTGTGGATTGACATAGATTTAGGGGTTGTGTTTAGCTGCTGAGGTTATATAGGTTTTTAAGTGGTAGGTGTGTACGCGTTACTTTCGGAGTTTGTCGTTTGAGTTGTGTGTCAACGCATTATTTTAACGTTCTTTTAGAGGTGTTTTCGTTTATTTTGCTTTTAGTTTTTTGTAGTGATACGTGAGTGTTAAAGTATCTTTTGTTTTTGTTAGGGTTTTGTGGTTATTATGCTAGTTGGTTTCCAGTTTTATGTTAGTTTTTTTGAGCTGCTTATTTTGCATCTTAAATTTGGTTTGGTTTTTAGATTGGCTATTTCGGAATGGTTGTTAAGGTTCGTTTGATTTGCATGAGGGGGCGTGTTTGTGCAGGGGTTTCAGTTGAATTGCTTTGGGTTTTAATGGATACTGCCATTTTGTATTTTAATGGTTGTTGTGATTTTGCTATGTACGTTATTTTTAAGTGTTCATTTATATGTATATAATGATTACTAAGCTTTAAATTTACAAGGTTGCTGGTGTTAGGTTTGGGTTTACCTTGTGATGTAGTTGTATTTCTGTAGATGGTAATTTGTCTATTATGTTTGCAGTGTTACGGAGTACTTGTTTATGTTCTTTTGCTTGCTGTTTTGCAGGGTGTTACGTTGGTATGGTTTTAGAGTTGATGACTTCGTTTACTTATGGTTTATTATACAGGGTGTGTAATATTGTGATAGCATGCTTTTTGTTTTTAGATTATTACTTGCATTTAGATTCTATAGTTGTAGGTGGCTAGATTTAGAGGTTTGATATGAAGTACTGGTTTTAGCTACGATTGGGGTTTGACTTAGGAGTTTTGGTTTAGGGGTGTCAAGTTTGCCTTTTACTTCGCTGATTTGTTTGAATTGTATGTAGAGTACTTATATAGTGTTTTGTTTTGGTAGGTTTGTTGTGTTATAGTGTGATAGGATAGTTGCTTTTCGAGTTTGTTTGTAGTTTATGTTTAAGGTTTTCGTCTAGCTACATATTGTTAGGTATTTGTAGTGTTTAATTTTACTCAAGGGTTTTAAAGCAGTTTTTAAATGTTTGTTTAGGTTTAGAAACTGTGGTTAGATGTTGTTTTAGATTGGTTTATTTGTTAGTTTTTCGTTGTTTGTGCTATTTGCATAGTGTTGACTGTGTGAATTTTGTGGGTATTCGGCTACGATGGGTTTTTGGTTAGGGTGTGCTTTCGGGATTGATAATATTTCCTAGTAGTTCGGGTTTGATTTGTGGAGTGTGCTAGTTGGCATGCTGATACCGCTTTCTTTGAATGTAAGTTAGGTTACACTTTGGGTTTTGCATCCTATATTTGCAGATTTGCAATATATATAATAGTTGTGTGCTTTTTCCGTATTTATAGTTTACATTAGAGCACTGTGTTTTGGAGTTGTATAGGTTATGTATTAGATAGGTTTGGAGCTTCGTTGATATAATGTTTTTGGATTGTAATTTTCGGTAAAGTTGTCGTAATTATGGGAGTTTGCTATTATAGAATGTTTCCTGTTTTTGCGTGTATTTTGCTTGGTTTAACACAGTTGGAATTTGCTAGACTTGTGGGTATTTGAGTGTGTTTAGTTGCAGGCTTTAAGTTGGGTGTTTTGTAATGTGTGTGAGATTGCTTGAGCATGGTTGGTTCTTTTGTTGTTGCGTTATTTATGTTAGTTTGCTTTTCTTGTGTGCTATGAAGTTAGTTGCGTTTCGGGTTGCCGCACGGATTGTGTATTTTGTTATTATAGATACTTGGGGTTAATGTCGTGTGTGATTGTTCGGTTTTGATGTATTACTTGTGTTTTAGGTTTTGTTTCAGTTTAGTGTTTAACGTTATGTATATGGGATTTGGTGTTTTCTGACGTTACTGGTTTCGGGGGTTTGTTCGGGTGCGTTGCATAGGTTTCGTTCCTTTGGAGGTTTGGCGTTTGCAGTTCGGCATGTTTATGTTTCAGGTAGTTGTTTTGTAGGTATTTGTTGTATGGTTTGTGTTTTGTGGGGGTTTAGCGTTTATGGGTATTTGTTTGCCGTTGTGGTATTACAAGTTTGTTTCCCGGCATGTTCCGTATAGGTTCAGGAATATGTGTACTTTTGCTATAGATGTTAGTAGTTGCATTTTGCATTTGATTGCTTTATAGTTAAACTGTAATATTGCTATCTAACTTTTATTTGTTGTTGTAATTATTACTTGTTTTTTAGTTTCATAGGTGATTTAGGTGCAGTTTGTTTGAGTTGTTTTGTTTTGTTTGGGGAGTGTCGTTGTTTAATGTGTAGAAAATGCTTGTTTTGCTGACTGCGGTTGTGGTTAAGGTTTACGATGCATATGTTGTGGACGTGAGTTGTATAATGCTTATATGATTCTTTGATTATCATTTAGAGTGAGATTTGCTGTTATAAGATGGTTGGTTAGCCATATTTAAGAAAGGTTTGAGTTAGACTATATTGTTGTGATTTTTAGCTTTGCTTTGGCTTCGAGGGTTTGTTGAATTCTTGTTGGATTACGATTGTGTGTTTGGACGGGTTGGGTTTGGTTGTTTGGCCATATGTTGGGTGTGGGGTGGTGTGTGGTTAGTTTGTATTTGTGTTTGGGGTACTTAGTTTTTTAAAGTGACATAGGGTTTGTTTCTGTATACCTTTACTTGAAGTTGTTATGTAGTTTTATGGGTATGTTTGGGGGTTTTGTGCTTCAATATTCCTTTGTTTTGCAAGGTTCTTTATATTTGCGTTTGTATTTGTAATTGGTTCATAGTTGTTGCTTTTTGTTTATGAGTGTTGCAGTTTGTGCTTTTACATTTGTTGTTTATGGGATGTAGTGTGGCTGAGTGTTTACTTGATGTGTGGCTCCCATAGTCAGATGCTTGTTTGCTTTATATTTCGGGGATTATATTTGTTTGTGGGTTCTCTATTTAGAGTTGTTTTATAGTGTTGCATGTAGGTTTGTTGTTTTCCTTGGATTTTACTGGTAGGAGGGTTGTCGTACTGATCTTTTAGGTTAAATTACTGGAGGGTGTTTCGTTGCAGATTTTTGTTTTGGGCTGCTTGCGTCTATTTTGGAGTGGATTTTGGCGTGAAACTATGATTTGGGTTTGTGGGTATACTGGGTTGTAGAGTGCAACTATATGGGTATAGTGTTCTAAGTTACTTCAAGTTTTCGCTGTTGTATTGCTTGGGTTTTGGTGGGTTTGGGATATTTTGGAGTTTTTGCGAGTACGTGGGTTTTGGCGTAATTCTGCAAATTGGGTTTTGTAGGTTGGCATATTGGTGTTTATAGGTGCTAAACTACGGGTTTCCTGCGGTATAGAGGGTTGATATAATATACTTAGATATAGTGTTATATACAAATTCGAGACTTTTCTGGGTGGGGATTGTATTTTGGCAGTAGTTTTGCGTATTGGGTTTTATTTGGTTGGCAGCCGTGTATTTGGTGTAAGATACCTAAATGAAGGGTTTGTGAACTTGGGTTTCAGTAGGGGTATGCTACGTGCGTTTTTTTGTGTTTGCGTGCATGTGAATTGTTTAGTTACTACACAATATGGTTTGTATGGGTTTTGGGTTTTGGGTTTTCCTGCGTTGGTTTACTGTACATAATTAGGGTGTGTACATGTGGATGCAGATTTAACTTGTTGTTTTTGTTGTGGTATATTAGGTTTGGTTATGGTTCAGAGTATTTTTAAGTTTGTAAGTTTGTAATTACAGGTTATATTGATTTATGGATTTGCGTTTCTTTGTAGGGTTTACATTGTTGTAGTGGTTGATTATATAGTTGTGTTTTTAGTTGTGCGTGTTGCAAGATGTAGGTTTATGCGTGGCGTTTATACTCATAGAGCGTTTAACTTAAGTTTGTGTATATATTTTGGTGTACAGGTTACGTTTGTGTTTGGGTTGTTTTGGGTTGTTTACTTTGGGTTTCCTTTTGCGCGTTTCGTGAGTTGTTTGTTTAAAGGTTCTTGTTTGTTGTTTTCATAGATGTCATTTCGGTAGCTGGGTTTGCGCGTTGTGTGGCTGGATGTGGGATTGTTTAGTTTGGGTGGGTATTTCAGGATTTGGTTTCTTGTTTAACTTTGTTTAAAGATGCGTAGATTGTTTGTTTGTATTACTTATTTAAGTGTTTTGACTTGGTAGATTCACGTATAGGTGGCGACTTTATTATTTGTAGGTTGCAAGTGTTATGTTGCATTGTAGGTTTGCTGGTTGATTTGGTAGGTTTGTTTGGGTTTGGTGTAGATGCTGTTACGGGGTTTTATATTGTAGGTTGTTAAATGCATTTTAGTTTGTATTTGCAGTTTGTATTTACGTATTGTAATGTTTTACTTTAGCTTTGGATTTTGTATACTTGGTGATTTGTAGTGTTTTAAATTGTGGACGTATTATTGGTGTGTTTACGTAGGTTACTATGTTGCGCTATATAGGTTTGCTCGTGGGTAATTTTGTTTAGTTTTTACAGTTGTTGGTTTGGTTTGCTGTAATACCTTGTGAGGTGTTGTTGCCCCTGTTATGTAGTTGTTTTATGTAGGTTGCTTTTAAAGGTTTGTTTAGCTTAGATTTTGTGGATTTGCGTATTATTTATGGTGTATAGTCGCAGTTTGCGTAGTGTCGGGTAGTTATTGATTTTAGATGGTGTGTATTATAGCCTAACTGCAAGCGTTTAATGCTGGATTTTAGGGTCGTGGGCGTGGATTTTGCAATCGTCTTATAGTTTGCAGTTTTTTACGTTTGGGTAGTTGTGTGTATTGGTTGTGAGTGGCAGGTGTTTTGAACTGACAAGTAGCTTCTACGGTTGTTTTAAAGTGCAGGAGTGTTAAGTGTTATTGTTTGTTTGCCGATTATTTTAAATACTTCTTGCTCTTGACTGGAATGATTTGATGACGACTGCATGTTTGCGGTTATAGATGGTGCTAAGGTGTCTGTATGTTGAAATTGGCATAGGGGTGCAGGTTATAGACTTTTTATGCTGTAGGTGATAAGTATGAGTGTTGTATATACGTATTGTTTTCCTTTTAAGTTTATATTAATGATGGGTGATTTTCCGATTGTTTGGGGTGACATAGTTGGACTTTCCATTAGTTGTTTGTGTAGTGTTCGTTGTATTTTTCGTGGGTAATTGTACTATGCTTTGTGTGCTCGTTTGGTGATTTGTACATTTACGCGTTTCACTATGTGTTTGGTAAGTGTGTAGGTTTGTATGTTGTATTTTGCCGTCTGCGTCCACTTTTTTATTTTGGAGTTTGTCTTTTAGGGTGTGATGTTTGAGGGGTATGTTAAAGTACATACGGATTACAGTTATGTTGGTAGTTTCTGCTGCACAATAAGTAGTTTGCTGCAGTGCTTTACATTGCTACTTTTGTTTTGTGTTGCAAGTTGCATAGGTTGTAGTAGTTTTACTTAGGTTGTGGATTTGTTAACTTTATGTTTTGTGTGTTTATTAGATTGTTAAAGTTTGTAGTAGGTGTATTAAGGTGTTTTAAATACTGGTAGATTTAGTAGGTATATTTAATAGGTTTCTGTGGTATGCATTGGAAGGTTTGTGATTTTGTGGTTTTGTTGCGTGCCAGTTGGGATTGTTTTATGTTTTGTATGCTGTTTTGCGTGTTGGTTGAGTTTTAGTGCTTTGTATTTGGGTTTTGTGTACTTTGTGATTGGTTTTAATGTTGGTTCGTAGGAATGTTTTTAAATATGTATGTGGTTTGTGTTTTATTGGTTGGTTGGATTGGAATACATTCTAGTAGTGTTATTGTTATAGTAGGTAGACAAGTGTGCGTTTGATTTTGGTAATTAGGTTTGTGGTATGGATTCTAGTACTCGTGAGTTATGTGGGTTTGTAGGTATATATACTTGCTACTTTCCTTTGTTTGTGTAGTTTAAATGTCTTAGATACTGTTGTTTTGATTTTGTGTCTTTTTGCGGGGTTTGTTACAGGAGCATACCTTGTAGGGTCGATTTACGATAGGTAGGTTCCTCGGTGGATATGTTTTGTGGTTTATTGGTTTATTTTGTTGTGTGATAGACTTGTTATTGTTATTGTTTATGCATACTTAGGTGTTTACGTTCAGAGTATGTTGTTTTATTTACGCGCATAATTTGGATTGTAATATTGTTCCGTTCTTATTTGTGATTTGTTATTATTACTTTGTGTACATGTTATGATTTAGTTGATAGTTTAAATGCGACACATATTATGTTTAGAGGTTTGCTAGAAGTTTATTGTTGTATTGAATTTTAGGTTGCATGGTGGTTTTTGGTTTGAGTTTGAGGTTTTGATTTGACTAGTTTTGTGCTTTTTGATTTCGTGGTGAGTTGATTGCAGTTAATTGGTGGGTAGATTGTGAACTGATCGTTAGTTTTTGTTTTACTTTTTATAAGGATTCGAATAGCCGTATATTGAATAGGTTATCTGTTGTTATACTTGTAATAGTGCACATTTTCTTTCTTTGGTTTTGTTTTTACGTGGAGTGTTAGATTTGCTATGTGTAGATTTGCTTGAATTTGTGTGTTAATAGTTTACCTTCGGGTGTAGGTTTCAGGTTGGTATAACTGGGGGTTTTGATTTGTTTTGCTGTAATTTGCCTTTTATGTCTTAATTTTATTTCATTTTTGGTGCACTCTGGTAGGTTTCATTGCTTGTAATATATAAGTACTGACGTTTTTGTTATGGTATATTCCTGGTATGGGTTCCTTTTTATTTAATAGCTAGGGTTTACGTGGATGTTTGAGCGCGGGTACTTTGCATGGTTTTGGTGAGGTTTACGCTACGTGTGCTTTGTTTTAATAAATTAGTGGTTTGCTGTCCTGGCTTCGTAATTTGCATTACTTTATTGGTAATGAATGTAGAGTTGTGTGTTGTATACGTGTATATTTTTGGTTTAATGTGTGCATAATTCTGTACGTGAGTTGTTTTAGTTTGACTTGAATCTGCTGGGGCAGTCAGGGGTGTTGCTGCGAGTTTTTGGTTTGGGATTTATTCATGGTATAGTTGCGCTGCGCTTTGAGTTTGGCTTTTGAGGGTAATATTGCAGCAACTGCAGATTTTTCGTGCTGTAGAGGGTTGATATAATATAGGTAAACCTCTGTTTTTTGGGTATTTTGGGTGATTTTAGCGTATTTTCGGTGTACCAGCGTTGTATGCTCGTTGTGAGGTATTATAGTAGTTTCAGGGGGTTTCCTGTATACTAGTACTTTTCATGGACTTGAGGTGTTGGATTTGGTATTTTATTTAGAGGTACGTTGGAGTAGTTGTAATTTGTTTAGTTTTTGCAGGGTGGATTTCGTTGCGGACTTGTTTGGGTTGTGGATATTAGACAGATCTACGTAAGGGTATGGTTGTATTGATTCGCAGTTTGTATGGATAGAAGGTTAGGCATTTTTGATTTCTGGGTTTCTGATTCCTGTTTTCCGATTTACATGTTAAATGTTGTTCGTTATAGGTTGGCATGCATACTTTATATTTAAGATGCTGTTGTGCGATTGTGGGGTTTTTGTTTATAATAATAGAGTTACTTACTTAGAGGTAGCTTGAGTGTTTATGTAATTTTGTTAGTTATGTGATGCGTTACCTGCTGGGGTTTTGTTTTATGAGATTGTTGAACAATCACTATTTTAGAGGTAATCTCTTACAAGGTTAAGGTTCAAGATTGGGGTTTCTAGGTACTTTGTTTTGGTTTGGTTTGCATGTTTGGTAATCCTGATTTTGATTTTGTTATTAGGTTTAGTATTGATTTTCTTTTGTATTTTGGATGGAGTTGTGTGTGTCTGCAGTCACGAGAATGATGAATTATTTGCGTATTGTAGGCTGAGCATTTGTTTTTTTGTTAGATTGTATATTACAAAGACTTCATTAACTACATAAGGTGTGGCATGTTTTGGTAGCGCGTTTTGGTGCGTATAATTAGTTAGTATTAGTTAGCTTGTTTTTGTGTTGTGGATTGTTAAACTTTACGAGCAAGTTTGCTGTAGTTATATTTCTGTAATGTTGTATGTTGGTTGTATGTTATTATAATTGAATATTGTGAGGTTTTCGGGTAGGAGTTTTGTGGCTTGGTATGGATGGGAGTTGGTTTGGTAAGTTTTTGTTTTTAGATTTTTAAGTTTATTAGTTGCTAGCGCGTGTTTTGTTTGGGTTTACGTTAATAGAGCATGTTGTGCATTTGTGTTACAAAGAGTTGTTAAGTTTCTATTTGTATTTGCATATAGGTTTGCGTGCAGGTGTTAAATTGTATTAGATTGCTTATATTGATAAATTATATATGATTGTAATAGCATTTACGTGATTCTTCGTTTTTGATTATTACTTTAGTTTTATTGTAGAATATGTAATTGTTGTGATTGTACGGATTGCTTGTTTTTATAGTGTATGGTTTTGGTAGGTTGGATTTCGTATATTATATTAGGTAGGTTGTTATATTGTATAGGTTGTTGGTTTTTCGGTGGTTTCGTGTATTGATACATTTTGGGGTATTTGTTTTGGTGTTACGTTAGATGGTTGATTTACTCTGTGAGATTGTGGTTTTGTTGTTGCTTGTTCTTTGCAGGTTTATTTGTTGTGGCTATATGTTGTTGTTGCATTATGCATTAATGTAGGTAGTTTATTTGTACTTGTTTAAGAGTTAGTTTATTAGGTTCTAGATATTTTGGGATTTCATAGCATTTACGTGTTTGCTACGTTGTTACATTATGGTGCTTAGTTTTAGATGCTGTGTTATGTGTTGTTTTGGTTAGGGTGACCTTGCGGGAACTTTTGGAGTTTTAGATTTTGATTTAGTTTTAGTTTGATACTTGCTACCTAATTTGTGTTGTGATTGCGCTTGCGCAGTTTTACTTTAGTGTACCAGTTTTCGTGGCAGCAGGAGTGGGGTTGTTATGTTTTGTGTGCAGTATAGTTGCTTGGGTGTGGATGATGCGGGGTTTGCTGATTAGGTTACC
>JASAOA010001286.1:0-14883 GCA_030849815.1 Vickermania spadyakhi | reverse complement strand
GTACTTTGCTGCTGGGTTTAGTTGTGGAATATTTGCTGTTTTGTTGTTTTTTTGAGAGGTTATTATGCTTGGAAGGCTTATGTTGAGTTGTGATAGATTGGTTGCAACGGTTTGGTTTTGTTCTGTAGGATTTGGTATTTAGCAAGGTTTCGTTATTATTTGTATTGGTTTCCGTTTTCTTGTATTTCTTTTGTACAGTTGTGGTGTAGTTTATGTTAAATGTATTTCGTACCGGATGGGGTGTGAGAATATAACTTTTGGGTAAACAGTATTATACATATGTTACTGAGTTGTTTAGGTTAACGTGGGTTTTATGATATGGTTATAGTTCAAATTGTAATAGTGCTTTTTATCTATCTTTTAATGTTGAATTATTACTTGTGCATTTATATTTTATTTGGTTTGATGTTAAGTGTTGTTTTGTGTGACCTTTGGACATGGCAATGTTTTACTTTGAGGGTTATTCTATAGTAATTTACAGTAAGAGTTTGCAGTTTAGTAGTGGTGGTTGAGTGAGATGGGTACTTTTAATTTGGATGTGCATGGGTAGGTTATTGTTGGTTGCGATTTTGGTTTATCGTTTGTGGAGTTGGTAAAATGTTTATTTAATTTTAATTTGCTTTTATTTGCTTTGTTTAGGTTTACATACTTACGATTTAGGATTTACATGTTGGTTGTAGGTTTACAAGTTGGGTGGTTTTGTAGCTTTTGTTTGCTAGCGTTTGTGCTATGATTTAATTTGTTGTTGTGGGTTGGATTTTGGCATTTGTCATTGGTTGTAGTATGATGTTTACTTGTTTATGATTTGCATATTTGGTTGTTTTTAGTTACGTGTTGCATTTGCTTATAGTTTTGTACGGGTGTTTAGCGGTGTATGTTGTGTTACTGGTTATATAAATTTATTGTTGTCATTCGTTGTCTGAGGGTGTTAGTTTATTACAGATGGGCATATTTTGCTTATAGTGTTGTTTTTGTTGGTGTTTGTAGTTTGGTTTTAGAGTGGCTGTAAGGTTTAGGGGTTTTGCCTTTTGATCGAGGTTTGTTATGTGGATTTGTTTGGGTTTTTGGTACGTACTTAGAGTTGGTGACTTGCATTAGATTTTGTTGGATTACGGTGGTTAGTATGCTATGATTTTGGCTTTATATTTATACGTTTTTACTGACTTTAGTTTGAGGAGGTTGTCTGATTTGTTATACCCGATTGTTTGATAGTGTTAGTTTGGGTAATGTGTACGTGTTAACCTTTAGATTTTACTGTTTTATATCGCTTGTAGGTTTGCTGCGTGCGGGTTGCTGGGGTTTGTAATTTCTGTTTGAATTACTTAGTTATATGTTTTGTTTTGCTATATATTTGTGAGTTTTTGTTTGGATACGGGATTGTGTGGGGTTTATATTTTATATTGAGTATGTTAAGTTGATTTTGTTTTTAAGTAGTATTCTAATTGTCGTTTTGTGTTTTGCTTTGTGACATGTAATTTGACTTTCTTTTGGGGTTTGCATATACTTCAGGTTTACTTTGCGCGAGGTTGTTGTTTAATATTGTATCGTACGCCGTGAATAGTTTGTGCAGTAGGTTTGGTATTTGCAGTGCCGCAGGTTTGGGTTAGTTGTTGGTTTTTTAAAACGGTAGGCTTGCATTTTACTTGCATAAGGACATGTGTGTTACTATATGTGTGCTTGTGTTAGCTTGTTGTTTGTAAGCTGTGTAGTTGTGCATAATTTTATGTCGTGGTGTGCGAATTGGTCACTGGTGTTAGCTTTAATTTTGTTGTTTTGTGATAGTGGGTTTGGTTGTAGTTGCGTTAACTTTATGATGCTTAGTTTCTAGTTGTTATTGATTGGTTACATTTTAGTTATTCTATTATGGGCCTGTTAGCAAAGGTTGTGGGTTTTGATTACTTTGTTAGAGGTTGCTTAATTTGAATGCTTATGGTGCTTACAGGTAATGTAGGTTTAGACTTGATTTGTGTTATATTATGGTAAAGCTGGCTGTTGAGTTTGCTGGTACCCCACATATCGTAGGCTTCAGTTATTATTTGTATGCTGCGAGTTGTTAGGTTTTACTGTTTTTGTATGGAGTATTCGTTAGATTTGGGTGCTAGGTTCTCGTTTTGGGATATATTTGTTTGTTGAAGTTGGGTTGCAGTAGTTGCTAACTTTTGTTTGCACATTGGAGACCTGGGTTTATTAATTGATGTTACGTTGCTGGAGTTACATGCTTTAGTTTTGTGGGTGTTTTAGGTTATCTTTTCTTGGGTTTCTGTGTGGTGAGTTTTACTTATTTAAACTGGTTGGATTTGATTTAGTTGTTTTGAGAAAGGTGGTTGTGATTGGAGGTTTTGTTTTGCATGTTATGGTTTTTATTTGTGTTATTAAATGTAATTTAGTATGTATGTGTTGTGGGTTACAGGTTATTAGTGGTGGGATGGTTAAGCGTATATTAGATTCGAAAGGTTCTGCAACATGCTGAGGCTGACGTGTTCTTGCATTTAGTATTTGATGTATTTTTATTTACGTACACCCCTATAATAGTGTAGGTTTGGGATTTGCATGGATGTATATGTGTGTTGCTGTTAACTTGCTATTTTAGGTGTAGACTTTTCAACTTTGTATTGATATAGATGGGTGTTTGACTTGTATATTTGGGTTTTTGTTTTGGGATATAGTTCGGTTTGCGGTTTTGAGGTGCGGTTTTACTGTAGTTTGTTTTGGGTGCAGACCTTCTTTACTTAGGTTTTCGAGAGTTTTGAGATTTGCCGTATATGAGTGTGTATTGTTTCGTATCTATAAGCCTGGATTTTACGGGTAACTGCGGTATTTGTGGCGTGTACAGGGTTGATATAATATAGTGGGAACGGGGAATTTAGTGTTTTACAGAGTTAGATAGGGGTTTATGGGTTTTATTGTGGGTTTTATAGTGAGTTTCTGGTCAGCTTGCCGCATTTGCCGATATCTTTATATTAGGATTTTGTTGGTTTGTGCATTTTGTAGGAGTTGGGGCAGGATAGTACCTGCGTATTTTCAGTTTCTTGAAGGTTGTTGTAAATAAGGTGGTTCTTTTGAATAGGCGAGGGCTTCCGGCTGGATTTAGTAGGTTGGGACTTTTAGTTGGATTTGTAGTGTAAACGGGTGATGGATGGACATAGAGCAAGGTGGGAGTTTCCTACTTTTAGTTTTTTTGATCTGAGGGTTGTGTTTTGAGGTTTTGTTTTGTGTTTGGGTTAAATGTTATATTTAGTTTTTGTTGTTTTAAGTGCGTATTTAAGGTTGCTCAGAGGGATACACTTTATGGTCTGGTTTTGTAGTGGTGTTTTGGGTTTGTAGAGCAGCCATTTTGTAGTAGGTTTGCGGGTTTACAAAATGTAGATTGGCTTGATGTGTTTGGGTTGTTTTGTAATTTACTTTGTATTACCTTCCAGTTTCGGTATGTGCAACTGCGTGTTAGAGTTCTTTATGTCTTTTATTACGGGTTGTGTAGGTTTGATTTTGTTTTTATTTAGGCTACGGGATTTTGAATATGTGATGTTGTAGGTTGTTTTAGAAGTAGGAGATTTTACAGTTTTAATTGGTTATGTTGGTATTTTGTCATTTTAAGTTTGTTTGTGTGCGTGTTGGGTGGTTTGTTAGATTGTAACTTGTATAGTTTAGGGCTTTAAAGGTTTGTCAGTTTACTGTTAGTTTGGTGATACGACTTTAGGATTTAGGTTTCCGTTTTTCGTTTGAATTGTGAGTTATGGTTAAAATTGTGGTTGGGATTATAGCCATTTTTTGTATAGCGTAGCATGTTCTATATTTGTTAGTAAGTGCAGATTTCGGGTACATGTTTTACGATCTTGAGCTGTTAGTAGTGCCCGAGTAGGTTTTGATAGTGTATCTTGTGCGTTACACTTGTGGTTCATAAATAAGTGGGGTCTGTTGCGCTACGTATTTGGTTTGTTAAAGATTTTGAATGTAGTTTGATAAGCTGGTAGTTTGGATTTGTTTAGTTCGGCATTTGTTTTCTGGATTTATTACTTGCAGGTTAACTTGCCTACTGGGTTGTGAGTTGTAATGTTTAAATTGTTTTGTGGTGTTTTAGTGGTAACGCACAGGTTGTAAGATGGGTTTTTGTTTTATAGCTGATTTTGCGGACTTCCCTTTGTTATTGTGTTAGGCATAGGTACTCAGGCACCGCATACCGTGTCGTGGTATTTAGTTTGGAAGTTGGTGTTTATAGTATATGTTGAACCACTTAGATTTGAACTTTGCAGACTTAAGTGTTACAGGTTGTATTTGTGTTAATATAGGTGTTTTAAAAGATATGATACATATAGGATCTCCAAAAGGGAATGTTATTAGGTTTTGGTTGTTATATTTTATTATGTAGAGTTTGAGATTATTGTTAGGTTTGTGTATTTTACGTTTTTAGTGGTCGTTGATTATGGGTAGTCTAACACAAGCCGAGTATACGTGTGTAATAGTAGGTATGAGTAGTATGTATTAATTTTGTGTTTTGTATCAGGACACGGCGCCATAGGTGTGTATTTTAAGTTTGTGTTGTTTTGCGCTTGTATCGATGGTTGTAGGTTTATTTGGGGTAGGTATGTTTGGGTTAATTTGTATAGATCTTTAACTTTATTGGTTGGGTTGATAGTATGTAGTTACGTTTTCTTAAGTTTGGTTTTGCTGTGGATTGTTTTCTTTGATTTGTTGTTTTCTTTTGATGTACGTGAACTTGCTAGGGTGTATGATTTGGTTTTGTTTATTGTTGTAGGTTGTGTGCAGATTATTGTTATTTGTTTTGGTTTTGGGTTTACTTGTGGTTTTATTATAAATTTAGTAATTTCAGGTTTTATAGTGTTTGATATACGTCGAGATGTTGCAGTAGTTTGTGCGGGCATGTTTTAAGTTTACGGATTTGTTAGGTTTTATTGTTGCTTCAGTATGGGCAGACTTGTAAACGTGATTTAGATTGGGTATGGTAGGCTTTGAGTTTTCCTTTTATGGTGTTTTGTTTGTAAGGTGGATTGTCTTTCTGAATTTTAGATTGGAATATATTTTGTTATGTTGCTATATTTGGATTGGCTGCATTTTGTTTGCTTTCTGGTTTTAGTTTAGAGTGTTGGTGGACAATGCTATGATTTCCGTTACTTATCTGTTTGTAGTATGAAGTTAAATAAAGATTGTATACAGTGTTATAAGCTTGTTATTTGTGATTTTACGTTGATTAGATAGTTTAATTTGCAATATTGATTTGTCCACTCTTTTGATATTTTGGTATTATTACTTGGATATAGTTATTGTGATGTTATGTGAGTTTGCTTTATAAGGCTTGAATAACCTGTTCGATTTGCTGGTTTTGTTGTATGTATGCGTTATATCAGGTTGGTTTGCTTTTTGGCATCTGCTGGGATTATACTTCCTTTATTTTGGTTTGTGGTTGTTGGTTCGAGGGTGATATTTATGATTGAGTGTTAATGCAGGTGTTTCTTGCTGGGTAGCTTTGATTGTGGGTGCATGTGGTATAGTACTTTTTATAATGTTTTATAGTGGTGGGTTTTGTGGTTTTGGTGGTGCATGCTCCATTGTTTCTTTGCTTATATAGATTGGTTTAGGATTTCGTATAATGGTTGGGTTTTGTCCAATTATTTTAACATTGTCGGTATGTGGGTGTGGTGTTAGTTTGGATTTGGATAAACATTACGTTGTATTTTATTTAAGTGTGATAAGAATTGTTGTTATAGCAGGTTTATGTGATTGTTATTCTTTTAGGTTGATATTTAAAGCACAAGTGGTTGCAAGTTAAGTGGAAGTTTGATTACTTGTGAGGTATGTTTAATGTATGAGTTATATATGTTACTGTTGTATATGTGTTTTGTGTTTTATTTGCTAGTTGTTATGATTTCGTTTGTATGCTTACATTTGTAATATTGTTACACTATACATTTATGCGTTTATTGATATTACTTGATTTTTATATATTTAATTGCAGGTTATTGTTGATTTTGTATTCTTTTGGAGATCCTGGATGTTCGGTGTGATAGGTGTTTAGTAATGTTAAAGATGTTTTGGATTTGGTTTAGTGTTTGTACACATGTGTTTTGGGTTTGCTTTTTCTTTGAAATTCGGAGTGTTTGTGATTTTGTGGGTACTCGAGATGTAGATTCTGGTCGTAAAGGTATGGCTTTGTTTTGCTCGATGATGGATATTGTTAATGGTTGCTATACTTGTAGGTGTTGTGTTTACTGTATTTGGTTAGATTGGGAGAGTGTTTTGTGGGCTCGTTTATAGTTAATCTTGGATGCAGTTTTCCTTTCTGATTTTGCTATTTGCATGGTAATTGCTATTGACGGAGTTTTTGTTTACTTTACCATATGGGTTGTTTTCCTGGATGTTTTCGGTAGGGTTTGTAGCTTTTATGTGTTGTGTTCCTTTGGTAGTGGTTGTGTTTTCAGTGTAGTGTAGATTTACGCTTTGTGCCGAGTTGATTTATGTGAGTCTATTGGATTTGGGTTTTGGGCTGTATAAACTTCCATATTTGTATGCATCGGATTGGGTACTATGGTTGTTGCCTGTATAGGTGATCAGGTCTTTTACACCTCCGGGATTGCCTATTTTAGTGTAACCTGCGGTATTTGCTGCGTCTCAGGGGTTGATATAATATAGTAAGTTTTGGGTTCGAGGGTGTAGGGTATGTGGTATTTTACGTATTTTTGTGGGTTACACAGCTTTTAGGTAGGTGTTGAGATGGTTCCTAAATTGGTAGTTTTACTTTTTAGGGTTTAGTTTTAAGTTTTCTGCTATACAGATAGGGGTGTTGTTCGGTTGATACATAAGTTGGGCGATTTTTGGATTTGCTGGAATTGGTTTTGACGTTTTGCTGAAGGTTTAGTTGGGATTGCATGTATCAAACACGTTTGTTTTGTTTTGTGGCATATTCAGGTGCGGTGAGTTGTTTCCGTGGAGGTTTTGTAGGGGAGGTTTGTTGTAGCGCTTTGGGTTGGGTTTTTTGTTGGGTTGGAATTGTGACACGGGAGGTAGGTGCTATAGTTCGCTTTGAATATGTTTACTGGGCACTTATGATTTTGATAGTTTGTTAGTTGCTAGTTGTATTTGTGGATTTAGTGTTTTAGTTTTGTTTTGTGGTTGGGTGTTTCTGTAGGGTTATTATAGCATGGGTTTAATTTTATTGTTGTATGAAATGGGAGTTAAGGTTAGGTGTTTCGTTTTGGATGTTTAATGTATTTCATTGCAGGATTTTGCAAGTGTAGTTGGGTAAGGTGTTTTATGCTAAGTTGTTTCTTAGTTTACTTTGTATGTGTTGTAGATGCGTTCATGAGTTTGTGTTTTGTTTTGTCTACAGATGTTATTTGGAACTTGATCTGTTTTGGGTGATTTAACTTAGAGAGGTTCAATGTTTTGGTTTAGGTTTCAAGTTCGCTTTGGAAGGTTCTTTATTCGTTTTACGAATTTTTTGTTTGTGTTTAATATGTAGTTAGGTGCTTATTGGAGTATGTATAGGTGTAGTTTTTGAAGGGGGAGTTGGTAAATGTGTTTTTAGTTATTTGTTGTGGACTTAGGCTTGCGGTTTGTTTTGGTTTGTTAGTGTATGTAGGTTATACGTAGTTGTGCCGTGCCTGGATGGGTATGTTGCTTAACGATATACATGTAGTGTGTTTATGTTCTCATAATATGTAGTTGTGTTTTTACAGCTTGTACATTTAGGTAACTGTGTTTATTTTGTAGAATGTTGATATTGTTTGTAGGTATTCCTTTAGTTAGTATTTGCTATTACGATTTGTTCCTTCTTATTTTGTTTTCGAGGTTATTTGGTGATCGAGCTTTTAATTGTATATTTGTGGTTTACATTTTGTGATTGTAGGTTTGTAGCTCTATATGTATTTCAGGATAGTTTGTTATGTGTTTGTTTCCATATACATGAGTTAATTTAGTTAGGTGTATTTTGTTTGTATGTTTGGCTATTGGTGTTGTTTTTATAGAGTTGTACAACCGTGCAATTACCTTGGAGTTTGGATTTGTTGTTGAGTACTTAGTTTTCAGGAGTGTTTGTTTTGGTTGTTTAGAATTGCTTTATGGGTTTTTGGGTATGTGCATTTGTTTTGGTTTGTTCGCTAGTACATTTTGTTTTTGTAGGTAGTTTACTTATATTTAGGTTGTAATATTTGGTATTTGTATATTTGTATTTTATTACTTTTAGTTATATATTAGTTAGATAGTAGTTGTGGGTTTCCTAAGTTGATGTACAATTGTCTTCTTTTTGTACATTTAGCTAAATGCGTTGTATTAGTTTAGGATTTTGCGTTGGTATGAGTTATAGGTTTTAAGGTAGGTGTTAATCCATAGTTTGTGCTAGGTTTTACATATTTATATGTTTATAATTGATTTAGTGTGGTGGGTTGGTAAGGATGGGTTACATTGTGCCATTTAGATTGAGGGTTTACTTTGACTTTGGTTTCGGTTGTAGGTTGTGATTATGGAATGTTTGGTAGTTTTGGGTATTTGTTTGTAGTATAGTATGAGTTATGGTTTGGATTGTTATAGTTTATGTTCCTTGGGGTGTATACTTTTGTTACATTAGAATTCGTGGTTTAGATGTTTGATTGTTAGATTGGTGCTTTCGGGTTTTGGGTAGGTATAGTTGTTGCCGCATTGGTTTTGTGTTGTGGGAATTTTAGGTTGCGCATAGCTAAGTTTTGATTATGGGATGTATTAGGTTACGTGTAGGTGGTGTTGTTTATGTGTACTTGTGGGTTTCTTTACGTTGGCATAGGGATGAGTGAATTACTTTATGTTTTTGTTGGGTTGGTGTGTTGTGGCATTGTGGGATTTTACACTTTTGCGATGTTATGGAATAACCTGTATGTGTTTGCTTCGGGAGTTGGGTTGGACTGCTGGTTGTGTTTTCGTAAAATGTTATGCTTTCTTTCGTTTGGGAGTTGTGTAGTTTGCGTAGTTGTTTTATTTAAATTATATAATGTAATAGTGTATCATATCGTTCTTTGTGTTTATGAGTATTACTTGGATACATGTGTGCTCGGAATCGTTTGTTTGTTTGTGAGTTTGTTATTTTTCCTTGTTTGTGGTTGCAAGGGTGTCTGAGATTGTTACAGGTTTACTTGATTTAACTTTTATTTTTGTATGAATATGTTGTAGGTTTGGGTTTGGGTTTGCTATTTGTTTTATATTGCTTTGTCTAAAGTTTGTGGTTTCTTGTATATTGTTGTATATTGTTGTGCAGTCGGGGACACTAGATGTGTTAGTTTTGTGGTAGGTTTTGTTTTTTATTTTTGTATTTTGCTTCGTGGTGGGTTTTTACTGTGTGCCACGTTGCGAGTTTGCGTTTTGTTTTGATTGTTGGTTATGTATTTGAGTACATGTTCTGCATAATATGGAGCGTGCAGTTTGTTAGGTTTGGTGTTTTGATTGGTCTGTTCCTTTTCGATTAAGGATTCGAGTATTGTAGGTTTGTTATTTGTTGGTTGGTGTTATTGTATATGTTTACTTGGGGTTTTGTTAACCACTTTATATATGCATAGTTACCATATTCTGTTTAACTGGTGAGGTGCACTATCTTGGTGGTCGAGGTTGATGAGTAATAGGTTGCAGTTTTGCGATTTTACGTTCTTTGTATCTATGTTAGGATGCTTGTTGACCTGGTTGGGTTTTGGGTTTTTGGGTAACTTTTGTTTTGTTTACTACATTAACATGTTCGATATTAACGTGTTAAATTCTTTGGGTTTGCGCTACGGGTTGTTTCGGGAATGGATATGGCAAGTTTTCGCTTTAGTTTCTTAGAATTTGTTGTCCTTTGGGTTCTGATTTTGATGTTTTGCTCGTTGATTTGTTTGCCTGATGGTTTTGGATTTGCGTGTATTGGCCAGTATGAGTTGGTTATTTTATATGCCAAGGATACTTGTATTTGGGTGAGGAGTTTTCATTATCCTTTATTTAAATATTTCTATTTGCCAGGTTGCATGTGCAGTGTATTGGAGCAAATGTTGTGATTGTGTTTTGGATTTAGGTGTTTGTGTTAATGTGCATTTGTACTGCAGGGGTTTATAGTTTTTAGATTGTAGTGGGTTTTGGGTTTTGGGTTTTGTTTAAAGGTTACGTTTTAGGATGTGTAGTGTCGTGTGTTTCGTGTGTTGATTGAATAGGTATTGGATGTTAACTCCGAGTATTATATGTATAGGTTAAAGCTTTGCAAATAATTCGATGTAGCACTTAAGCCCCATTTGGAGGTTGGGTTTTGTCTAAACTGCAGAATTCCTTTGCTGTGTAGGGTTGATATAATATAACACGTACTAGGGAATTTGGGGTTTAGGCCTGATTTTAGAGCTTTGGGAGATGTTGATTTCCTGTACTTTTGGGTATTTTAGTTGGTTTTTGCGTTGTTTGGGGTGGATTTTACAGGTATTTCCTGTGGGTTTTGGTTTCAGTTTTTGTGTGTACAGGTGGGGTAGACTTGTGGGTTGCGAGCGTATGCACCCTAGTTGTGAGTTAGGTTTCTGGTCCCGTGGAGGTAGGTTTTAATTGTGCCAGGTTTTGAGTTGGCATGTACCGACGGGGTATTCAGAGTTGGTTTATTTTCCATATGTTTAAAGTGGGTTCCGATAGAAGTGTAATTCGAGACTTTCATTTTGTATACTTACCGTATAGTTAAGTATGCGTGAGATGTTTTTGGCGTTGTATTTGGCATTGTGTGGTTTTCCTACTTCTATGTATGTGTTTGGTTAGGTTGATTGATAATGCTGGTTTACTATGCTGTTTTTCTGTGTATGATTTGTTTTCTGTTTTATTTCCTAAGAGGTTTGAATGTTTTGGATTTGGGTTGTTATAGTAAATAAATTGGTTTGCGAGGATTTGCGATTTTGCATTTACGTGCTGCATGTAAGAGTTTACATACTTTATGTGAGGTTTATACGGTTTACGGGATGGTGGGATTTGTGTTTGGGTATTTCGGGTAGTTGTGCGTATTAAACTGGGTTTGTTTTGATTATGTTTTAGAGTGTGTGTACATGCATGTTGTGCATAAGTTTTTGATTTTTTTACAGTGTTTTAGATTAAAGTTTGTGTTATTGTAGCTTAGGTTGGTAGGTATTGTGGTTGTTTCTAGTTGGGAGATACATTTGGTTTTAATTGGATTACATTATTGTTTATTATTTTGTTTACAATTTAGTTTGTAAGGGTTGATTGTCCTGTTTGGGAGAATTGTGGGTATCTGGTAGGTATAGTAGATGTTTATTGTACAGGTTATACAACTTGTTTGGAGTTGTGTGTATTAGTATACTAGCTTTTTAACTGCATATAATATAACGTTTAGTTTATAAATTTGATTACAATTTGGATTCAGAAGTTTGTTTTGGTTTTTGTTTGTTTTGTTTGTTGGGTTTGATGTTGCCGGGGAGGTAGGTTAGTTACCCTTTTTATTGTAAGTGTTTTCAGTAGATTGATTATTTGTTGTATTTGTATACCGGGAATTTGTTGTGATATGGTAATTTGTTTGTATCTTGTGATTGGTATATTTTGTGTGGGGGAGGGTTGTGTTAGGCCTTTTGATTTGGCTTTGTTGGGAATTCGTTAAATTATGAGTTTTGTGGATTGTGCAAGTTCGTGTAGGGTTGATATAATTGTGTGTTTTTGGAGGGTCCCTTTAATAAACTTATTGAGTTGTGGATTTTGTTAGATGGGATTTGTGTTTGTGATTTTGGGTGTTACTTGGTTATTTGCTATATCTTTAGATTTGCGTGCTTCTTTATGGTGTTTGATAGATTGTTATTTGTAAGGATTGTATGTTATATTTATTTTATGCTGCGATGTCTGGGGATGTATAGGTTTATATCTTAAGTTTGTGTAATATTTCAATGACATGCATACCGATGTTGTTTGTTATTACTTGATATAGGATATATGTTAATTGGTATATATTTATGCTATTCATAATAGTTGCGCGATGTGGGGTACTTGCACTTTATAGTTTGATGCTGTGCTTTGTAGGGTTAGTAGTGTTGTTGTTTGCTGTTGATGGGTTATGCCTTACGGACGTGTTCCGGATTGTTGGATGTTGTGTATGATGAGGTGTGTGTTGCTTGGTGGGTTGCTTTGCTCTTGTGAGTTTGTGTGGGTTGTGAACTTGTAGGAGTCGCCTGGTTTTACTATTTGGTGATGCCTTTTACACATGGGTGTTTGCCTACGCGGGGTGTAACCTGCGATTTGCATGCTCTGCAGACTGTTTCTTTTTCTGGTAGGTTTGCTATTTTGCATAAGTTTAGATAGGTTTTGGGTTTGTATAGCTGCTTTAGTTTGGTTTATAATAATTTGTATGCTGTGATTAGTGGTGATTTAGTTGTAGGCTACAGGTTGTAGATTTGACTGTAATTGGTTTATTTTATAAGAGTTTTGTTTTTAGTATTTGTTGTAGATTGTTTTACTTGTCGCTAGTTACATGTATAGTCTTGTGTTTGTGGTAGTTTTACGTGGGTGGTTTATATAATGTGGTTGGATTGTGGTTTTCTTTGTGTTTAATATTGTGTTTTAGATTCTAATTTTAGTATGTTTTACTCATGGTTTGTTGATTGTTGTTATAGGTTACGTGATTCTAGAGGCGTTAGTTTCTGATTTTAGTTTTGTAATTTTGTTTGTAGTAGGGGTTTTATTATGATTCCGCTGTAGTCTGTATTTGATAGTTGTATTTGTGTTTACTTATGGGTACTTAGTATTGCGTTTCCCGGTTGAGATTGTTTATGTTGTTTCGCTGTGTTTGGCTTTAAAGTTGTTTTGTTATTGCTAAATTGGCGTTGTAGGCCGTGTGGGTGTTTTGGTGTTTAACTTTACGGGAATGTTTAGAGTTTGCTATTTACCGCTTATGGTTGTTTATGTTTAATTACAGGTTTGTTTTGTTTTATGGTTGTAGGTATTGCTACATCATTGATTAGAGGTATGCGTTTTGTGGGGTTTCACGTTTGGGTTTGTATTTTTTAAGATTGATGTAGGATTAGATAAGCATTTGTGGTTTACAGTTGTTTTGTGTTGTAGACTTATTGCTTGGGTTTTTGGGAGTTTTGCAGTTTGTGTGTCATTGATGTTTGATTGCGTACGTATGGTGGGCTTGTGCTTATATTCTACGAATCATAGGTTTGTACCGTGTATTTATGTGTGGGCTTGTTGGTTAGTATATTGTATAATGTTTACTTTGTGAGGTTATGTGTTTGGCAGTAGGGTTTATGGTTCGCAGGGTATGATTTATAAATTAGTATTTATTGTACTTGTAGTTAGATATAGTTGTTATTATTTATATTGTAATATTTAATTCCAGTTCTTTTGCATTTGTATCGCTATTACTTGCTTATGGTTAGATTCATTATATTTAAGATTTCCTTGGGATAGGTTTAGATTTTGTGTAGGTTTGTTGTGGGTTTGTGGATTATGGTGATTTGATTGATTGGTGCATAACAATGGTTAACATTATTAATTTACTGTTCGGGGTATTACTTTTTTACTGGTAGATGGATGTTGTAGTTTATGTTCAATTAGGATTTCCTTTTATAGGTTTCGGGAATATTGTGTTTTACGTTTGTTGGGCAGCACTCAATTATTTAGTTAAACTAACGTGGTAATGGTAGCGTATACGGCACACGTTTATTATTGCGGATTTGTTGGAAGTTGTTGTGTTCGGGTTTTGTTGAGTGGACTGTGTGGTGGTTTGTTAAAGTTTGTGATTTTGGGCGTTTTAAAGCTTTGTGTTTTAGGGGTTTCAGGTGCTGGATTTTGTTTCTGTTTGATTGGTTTTGGGTTGAGGTTGGTTCGCTAGCTTTGGTTTTTGTGTTATTTTAATGGTTGCTTAAAGTTAGCCTTCTGGGGCTTTGCTATTTGGGGCGTATATTACCCTTTGTGGTGCGGGTTGGCTTTAAAAGGATTTCCAGTGTAGTTTGCAGAACTGCAGGATTTCCGTGGTGTAGAGGGTTGATATAATATAGTGTATGTTTGTGGATTTTATATGCCTACAATGGATTGAGGTGCCTTATTAGAAGGGTCTTCAGTAGGTTATTTTGGACGGGTAGATGGTTTAGAGTGTGGACTAGTGACAGCTCGTTGTGTGTAGGGTTTATTTAACTTGCCGTTTTGAGATCTTAGTGTAGCTGATGGGTTTTGCGCCTTAGATTTGGAGTGTGTTGTTGATAGACCTGGAGGCTGGAGGTTTTGGGTTTTGGAATTTGTTGGAGTATGTGCTTTGATGCAACGTACAGGTACCTTGGGTTTCCGTAATGCATTTATTTTTGGGGATATTGTATGATAGTTTTTTATTATTATATTTGTGGATTTGAGTACGCGTTTTTGGTAAGGTTTTCATGAGGTTTGTAACTTGCAGTAGTTTTGTTTTTGTTTTGATTTGATACTACGTGTTTGCTTTTGTTTTGTGATATTTTATTTTGTGGGTACTTCAGGTTTTGGGTGTTTGATTACATGTTGTAGCTGTTGTGCGGATGGAGGGTTTACTTGCTGGTTTGAGTAAGGGCAATGGTTTTACATATGGTTGTGTTATGTAGGCATTACATGTAGCATGCAGTTATGAGGTGTACGGAAATATACTTTTTCGTTTGGTTCTGTAGGTGTGTATGTTACGTGGGAGGTTGTTTATAGCTACTAGTTCTAGTTAGATATTTAGTGGTTTGGTTTTTATAGTTTGTACTTACTAGATATTGCAGGTTTGGCTATTTCGGATTAGATTGGTGTTTTGGTGGTTTTCGTTATTAATTTTTTGGATTATTATGTGCGAGGATTGTGGTGTTTTTGGTGTGCAGGTTCAGGTGTTTAGGTGCGTATGTAGGATGTACTTTGCTGCTGGGTTTAGTTGTGGAATATTTGCTGTTTTGTTGTTTTTTT
>JASAOA010001285.1:0-14882 GCA_030849815.1 Vickermania spadyakhi | reverse complement strand
GATGCATTTACAAGTTGCTGTTTTATTATAGTGGCTTATAGTTTGTTTTTTGTTAATTTTAGATTTGTGTAGTGGTTTGTATATGGGTTTGTGGTGTAATGTTTGGGTTTTAACTTTATGATTACTTCGGGACTGGTGGGAAGTTGCAGTTTTATTAGGTTGTTGTTGAGGGTATGGTTGGGTTTACGAAGTGTGTTTTATAATTTGTGTAGTTGGGATTTGTATGGACATTATAGCTGGACATATAAGTTTGCTTGCAGATCGACTATTGTAATCTTGCTTGTTGATTACTTTGTATTAGGTTTTGTTAAATCGCATAGAGCCTTCAGGGTTTTTATAGGTTTTGCGGTTATTTGTTGTGAGTTCTGCTTTGATAAATAAAATAGAAGGGTTGTTATATTTGTAAAGTAACCCTCGGTATTTTGTGGATTACAGAGTTTGCGTATTCCATTTATGTATTTAGGTTTGCTTATTTTGTTTTTGTTTGGTATACAAGGTTTATATGTTTGTTGCAAGCATGGTGTTATTTGCACACACGAGGGTTTGGTTTTAGTGTTTATATTATAACCGGTGTTTTAATTACTGTTCTGCTAATGAGTTTTGTTTGCTTGATTTTCGCGTAGTTGTAGAATTTGAGGTTTGCAGGGTTAGGGGTTTAGATATGTTTGGCGTTTTCAGTTTAGTTTGCTAAAGTTTAGTTTAGGGTTGTTAATAATATTGCTGTGTTATGGGTGTGAATTGCGAGGTTTTTGTTTTAGGATTTAGTTATGGTGAGTTGTTGTGTGGCTTTGTGTAGGGTTTGTATTTAGTTATTTAGAAATAGATTTGTAGTTTACTCATTATTTTAACGATAAGGTGTGTTTATAGTTGTGTATTTTACGTGTCATATCTAACTGTAATAGTTCAATATTAAATTCTTTTTTGAATGCATGGTATTACTTGTAGTTTTATGATATCGTTATAGTTATACATTTGGGTAAATTGTTGTTTAGTTGTGGGTTTTAACGTGTAGACTTGTTTACTTTTAGCTACATTTATTTGATATGGGTGGGTTTTGGATTGGATTGTTTATATTGGTTGGGTTTGCGTCAGTTACGTTGGCGTATGGGTGTATCTTATTGGTTGGGGTGTTTTGACGGTTACTTTAAGTTTGTGTTTTGTATCTTTTGTTATTTTTTGGGTTTTGTTGGATGTGTTGCTTTAAGCTTGTTACTTTGTGTATTCTGGGGCTTTATAGTAAGGGAGTTTTGCATGCTATTTTAGGTTTGTGGTTTTGGTGGCTTGTTGCGAATGGCTTTTGGGTGTGTGCTTTTAAATGTGTTGTGCTACTGAGGTTTGATAATTTGTTATATTTGGCTGGTAGGGTGGGTTTTTGGTTTGCTTCGGGGTCTGACATATGCGCTAATCGTTTATGTAGGTTGTTATGCAGGTTATTTTGATTCTGTATTTCGTAAAGATTATTTTCGCTTGTTGCTTTTGCGACTGGTTTGTTCTTTTTAGTGGTGTGTTTGCTCTGTGTTTGGGTTTGCTGGGGGTGGGCGTATTTTGTTGGGATTTACTTGTAGTTTTTGTAAGATTTGTTGATAATTGTTTGTCTTGTGTAATTTACTTGTGTTTGTATGTAATTGTGGTTATTTGTAGTTTAGAGTTTTGCATTTTACAGATGTTAATGTTCGTTTTGCGTTTAGATCGTGTATTTACAAGTAATATTATGATTTTGATGGTTGGGTTTAATTTATTACTGATGTATGTTCTAACTTTGGGGATTGTAAGACTTAGAATTTGTTGTGTGGTTTAGGATGTTTGTAATTTCTATTTATTTAAGTATAATTGCTATATGGTTGTAGGGTTTGTAAATTTGTAGTTTACCTGTTGTAGCTCTAGGTGTGGTTTTTATATAGGTGTTATATAATGCGGTGACTTATAGTAGTGCATTGTGTTTGTTCGTATTTATGTTAATTAGTTTATGTTTTGGTGCCGTGTAGGATTCGTGTTTTGAGTTTGTGGAGTTGCAACGTGTGCAGAGGTGGGTTTTGATTTACTTTCGGGTTTGATTGCTGTTGTAGGGTTGAAGGTTGGGGTTTTATGGTGTTATAGAATGTATGCCTTATAGTAGTATATTGGTGTTGTTTGTTTTTATGTTTGCTAGTTTATGTTGTGATAACTTGCAGGTTTGGGTTATAGACCTTCGTAGGTTTGCAGTGTCGTATGTGTAGAGTTGTGTTTTGATTTACTTCCGTGTTAGATTATGTTTGTAGCCAGGTTCTAATTATTTTAGCTCCTGGGTTTTGTGGGATTTTTACTTTATTGGTTTTGAGGAAATGTTTATTAGGTACTGTTTGTTTTGAATGTGGTTCCACAAAGACTTTCCGTGTACGTAGTTTGTGATTTACTTAGGTTGCGTGTGCATTCTAGGACGTTTATGGACATGTGTTTTGTTTGGGTATTTTAGTTGGTTATGTTGGTTTGGATTTTGGGGTTTTGAATACCATGGGTATTGTGGGTAGAATTGGTTAGTAAGCATACTTTTTGGTTGGTTTGGATTTTGGGGTTTTGTTTTCTTTGGGCACGTAGGCTTTAGGTGCTGTGTTTTAACTTAGGTTGCGGGTTTTGGACTTTGTAGTTAAACTGCAGGTTTTGTGTGCTGTGTAGGGTTGATATAATATAGTTATAGTGTGGGATAAGGGTATTTGGGCTTTAATGTAGGTTTACAAGGGGTGATACTTACGGTTAAGTTGCCTTTTAAGCTAGATTTACTGTATATGGGTAGACTTTGGCTACAGGTATTTTTAAACGCTGTTTTGTGGGATTTATTTAGAGGGTTTGAGGTGGCTTTCATTTAAGTTGGTTTGGGTGTATTTTGGTACTTGCTTTTCCGGGTAGTGGTTTATATTTGTGTTCACTGAGAGGTTTGGTTTATAGTTCATAGGTTTGTGGGGGTTTGTATTTTAGGGAAATCGGTTATTTTGATATGTATCTTGTCGTTGTGATGGAGTTTTGGGATGAATTGTTTGATCTTTAGTTCGGGGGTTTGGTTTGGGCAGTAGGGTTGGTAGCTTAATTGTTACGTTGGAGTTGGATTTGGATTTGTGCGTTGTTTGGGGTAGAGGTTGTTTGTTTTCGTTTAGCACTTAAGTGTTTTGGATTGTTAGGTTCGGCTAGGTGTTGGGTTAACAGTGGGTGTAACTTGCTGCTGATTAGACGTACTGTGTATATGTAGTGTGCAATATTTTTGTTGCCTTGTATGGCTTGGTGGGTTTAGAGTTGGGTTTTCGGTATTCGTGTTAGTTATATGTTTAGGATGTATTAGGTTGCATCTAGCATTGTGCTTGTTGGAGGTTCGTTATTTGGTACTTTACTCTTGCAGAGGTTTGTGGTAGTTGTTTTGGGATTGGCATTTCGGAGATTCAGGATTTTGTGTATTTTGTTGATGTTTTACATGAGTTTGGGTTGCTGTACTCACTGTTGAGGTTTGTTTTTGGGGTATTTCGGCTGTAGCGAATCGTAATACCCTTTCAAGGTGGTTTTATTGGTTTGGTTTTACAAAGTTGTTGTATGTTTGCAGACTTTATACTAGGTTTGTTACTTTATTTGTGTATGGGTTCAGCCGGTAGTTTAGGTATTTGCTTTGTCCTTAAGGTTTAGGTTTAGGTTTTCCTACGTTGTATTGCTTGCTTTTAAGTTTCGTTTTGTTTGCTTATATGTGGGTTACACAGGGGTAGGTGTTAAAGTTTACTTATATAGGTTGTTTATGATGCTGCGATTTTGAAGTTGGTTACCTGGTTGCTTAACGAACACTGTTAAGTTTGTGGTACTTGGTATTACAGCTTGGTGGGGTGGGTTGTATGTGCATTTGTTATTTGTTGTGTTTGTTAGAAGTCCTTGCTGCCACAAAGCGAATTATGTTCATTAGATTTTGGAGTTTCTTAGTTTGTTGTTTTAGGTTTAGTTTTGGGTACAGGGGTTTTGTGCGAGGTTTCTTTTATTGTTTGGTTTGCTATTAAGGTGTTTACAGTTGGTTGCTCATTTGTGGTTTTGTATGAGTGTTTGCTTTTGGGTTGTATTGTTTATGGTTTGCCTAGATGGATGTGTAGGTTGTATTTACTACTTGCGGGCGTTTTGGGGTTGTGTTGTATAAATGAAGTTTTAGTGTTGTATTTTAGAGTTATGTGTTTTTTGTGGTTTCTATTTGTTGTGGATTTCTTTATAGGTTTCTAACTGTATTGCTCTTAAATTTATAGTTTGATTTATAGTTTGTAATATCACTTATGCATACATTGATGGTTGAACTATTACTTTTATATTAGTTATGATTTAAAATAGTTGTATACAGGTAGATGGAGTGTTGTGGTTTTGTTGTGTTATTTTGTAGTTTACTGGTGGGTTTGTGTTTAAGGTGTATTTGGTTGTGGGATTTGCTGTTTTCGAGGTATTCGTGGTATGATGGATTTCTTTCGTTTGTGACTTTGCATGATGTGACCTGTACTAATAGCTTTGTTGCCGATAGTTGTGTAGGTTTAGTTTGGTTGTTGTTGAAGTTGCTTATAATGTATTGTTAGTTTACGGATAGTGTTTAGATACGTTTTATGCTGTTATGTAGGTGTTATTAGGTGTTTTGATTTGTTTGTTAATACTTTCTGTATAGAGCTTGGGCGTTGATGCTTTAAGGTTGCTTATTTTGTGGGCAGGTTGTTTTTTCGTGGTTTGTAAGGGATTTAATGAGTTTAAGACAATTTAACAGTGTTTTCTTTTGAATTTATAGTGTAATGTAGATTGTTAATAACTGTATTGCTTTAGTTTTGTTTTATAGTTGCCTTATATTCATTAACTGGGTAGTAGTTTCTGCTAGGTTTTGTACTTGTCTTTTAGGGTTTGGTTTGTGTAGGTTTGCATTATGATGGGATTGAGGTTGTTTTTATTGTTGGTTAGATGGTTTTACATAGTGTTTTTTGATTATTTTGTGTGTGGTTTAGATAGATTTGTACTTGTATGGTTTTACTTGTGTTTGAAGGGAGTGGACAGTGGTTACGGGTTACGAGGGGTTTTGGATATACTGTGATGTGTTTTGGGGTGGGTATGTGTATTTGCCATGGTGGGTGGTTTGGGTTTGTTGTTTTTTGTTGTAGTTTTGTTTGTGGATTTACAATTAGGGTTTGTTATGTTAGACATTTTGTGGATTTGTTAACGTTTGTTCTTTTGCTGTTAGGCTACATTTTAGTTTTGTTTTATCTTTAGAATGGTTTGTGTTTGAGGTTGGTTTGTTTTACGGATGTGTTTATATTTAGTTTGTTAGGTTGTCGTAGATTCGTTAGTGATACTGCGTTGACTAAGTAGGCGGATGTTGTGTTTTGATGTTTAGGAGTAGCCTTATTATGTGTGTTTTTAGTTTTGTGATTTACTTTGTAGAGTTTGCTAGGGTAAGTTTGTTGAATATATTATTTTGCTGTTTTAGGTTTAAGAGATTTGAACTTTTGGATTGTGTGAGGCTGGGTTTAGACAGCGGTTGAACTTCTACATTATATTGTTTATTTTGTTAAGATTTGGTTTACGTGTAGGTTTTGATATTTTGCTGCTACGTTCGGGTTTTGGTATTTTGTTTTCATATGTGGATTGTGGTTCTACCCGTGGGGTGTTGCTTTATATTTGCAGGTTTGGTGTTTGATTTCATGGGCACAGTGGTGCGCTTGTGTGGTTTGCTTTTTCCTTTACTTATAGATTTGAATTATATCATTTATAATTTATAGAGTAGTGGTTGGGGGTTTTGCTGTTTTTGACTTGTTGCCCGATAGTTGTATAGGTATTTACGGGGAATTTATACTTACTGTGAATTTAGCTAGTTTGGGTGGGTTTGTTTGGTTGGAATTTTGGTAGTAATGGTTGCGTTTACTTTTGGATTTGATGTTAGTGCTTTTGTTTGCTTGTGTTGGTTGGGCAGGTTTGTTCGAGTATGGGTGTATTACATTTGCCGCTGTGTTGGGTTCACGGTTCACGCTGGGTTTACGAGATGCTTTTTGTGTTGGTTTTGTTTTGATGTTTTGTTTATGTTGTTTAGGACCATTTGCTTTTGTTGGTTTGCCAATGGGCAGGCCTGTGTAGGGGTGTTTTGTGCGTAGGTGTTCTGAATGGTGATTTTGTTTCCTGCTAAGGGTGTTTATGTTAGTTTTTGTTTTCCTGGGGTTCGCGGGTTTGATTGTTTCTTTTCGCGCTGTTAGTAAACTTTAGGGTAGGTTTTGGGTGTTGCTGGGGGTACTTACTAAACTGCGAGTTTTTGTTGCTGTGTAGGGTTGATATAATATAGTATGTTGCAGGGGAATGCGTGTTTGGGTAGTTGCGTGTTTGGTATTTTGATAGTATTTCGGGTGATTTTTGGTGTTTTTTGGTGGTTTTTGGTGGTTTTTTGGGTATTTGGGGTTTTAATAGTTGCTTTGAGGTATTGTAGTTTTTACACAGGGGATTAGGTTGTGTATTTTGGAACTTCTGGTTTTGTTGGGTATGTGGGGTTGATATAATATACATAGAGTGCGGTTAGGGTAGGTTTTAGTTGCGTTTTAGGTTTGTTTAATAGAGATGTTTGCGTTTCGGGGTAGGTTTGTGATTTGACGGTTTTGTGGTGGGTTTATAGTTGGATTTTGGTGGAATGGTTCGTGCACTTTATCTTAAAGATTTAGGTGATTTTGTGTAAAGGTATTTTTGGTTTTAATCTTTGTTTTGTGTATGTTTGTCATGTTTGGGGTAGTGATTTTATCTCTTGGAGTTACTACTTTTTTGGGTTTTGAAATACGTTTGCGCAGAGTTAGGTTGTAGGGTTGCTGTTTTGGTATTGGATGATTACTGTGTAGGTGTTGTAGGACATTTGGTTTTGAATGTGAGTATTATGTAGCGCTGTTTTACTTTTGCTGTGGAGTTTTATTTTGTTATAGTTTAAGCTTTTTAACTTGTGTTTTGTATTTAGTATAGTGGATATTTGGAAACTTTTGTGGATGTTGCAGAGGTGTTTAGGTATGTTTGTATTTTATGTTTTGTGGGATGTGGGTTATGTGTACGGGTAGTAGGTTTGTAGTACAGAGTTATTATTGTTTGTTGCGGTTTTTATTTGCGCTAAACTTGCTGCTTTTTATGTTGGATTGATGCTTTCCGATTGAGGTGGGTTGTAGTGTGTGTTTTGCATTTAGACATATTTGCCGACTTGTTCATAAGTCTGGGCAGTTACGTGAATATCGCTAGAGTTGTATTTTCGTTGTATGTTAGTTGCTATTTTAAGGTTTCTACTATGTTTAGAGTTGCAGTACATACGTGTCGTATAATTGTGTAGATTTAAGGTTTTGAGAGTGTTTATTAATAATGGTTTACAATGGGTTTAATTAACAGGTTTGGTTGGAGTTGCAGGATTTGTAGTATGGTTGTTTGCTTTGTTTTGTAAGTTCGCTACGTATTTGGGATTGTTTGTGTTATATTAGCGCATATTTGCTGGTGGTTTTGATTTAGTTGCTTATTGGTTAGTAGGATGCGTATGTAGGAGTTGTTGTGTTGCACGTTCCATTCTAGAGGTTATATGTTTTGCTTTCTTGGTATAGTTTTGAGGTTTGCGCATTGTAGGTATTCGTTGTTTTGGGGTTTTATAGGTTTATAACAGAATATGTTATTTGATATTTTATAGTTTGCAGTTTGATGGATTATGTAGGTTGTGGGGTTTGGAGTTTTAGTGGTTTAGGTATTTATATAAAATTAGTTATTTTGTTTGTTGTGTGTTTTATTTTTGTTTGATATAACTTTGCATGCGTACTGTTTATGGTTGAATTACTACGTGTTTATGAGGTTGTTTGTAGGGCTTTCCGCGGGCCATATTTGTTTGCGTTTACGATTTACGTTGGTGCTACCTTTTATAGTGTAAGGAGTTTTGTAGATTTGGGCTTAACTCTACTCTTGATGTGTTGGAATTGTGTACTGATTTTGTATGATTGTGATTACTTGCATGATTTCGTTGTTATTTTATTGTTTTAACATTTGTACAAGGTTAAATGTTGCTGTGTTGTTTTTGGGTTTTTGGTGTTATTGTTTAAATTAATAGTTAGTGTTGTAGGTAACGTCTGCATATTTTTAGTTTTTAATTTGCTAGTTGCAGCTTGGTTAATTTGTTGAGTAGAGGTTGGTTTTGCAATATTTTACTGATTTGTGTATTGTTTGAGGTTTCTTCATGGGTTATTCGGTGTGGTACATTTGTTAGATTTTGTACATTATGGCATTAGGGCTTTTTGAAGATTGTTTGTGTTATTGTTAGAGCTTAGGCTTTAACTCTGTTGTTTTGGTAGTTTGTGGTATTTGATGGTATATTAATTTGGTGCAAGCTTGGGTTAGTAGTTTTCCATTAGCATAGAGATTACGTTTGTATGGTATAGTGAAGTTTGTATTTTGTAAGTTTGTGATAGTTACAGTTGTGGTATCTTTAGGTTTTGGTGGTTTTGTTTGTAGTTGGGGTAGTATTTATAGCTTATAGTGTAGATTTAATTATTTAGGCCGATATACTTTAGCTTGTTGCCTTTTATTTATGCTTCGTTATTTTGTTTGTAATATTATTCCCAGTTATTATTGTTTGGGTATTACTTTGCTTTATAATTTTTGGTTTGATAGTGGAATTAGTGTTTTGTGATTGTAATGGTTTATGTTTATACTTTATTGTTGGTTTTTAGTATGTTTGTTTTAATCGGCCATTTAGGGTTTCCATACCTAGATTGTTTGGAATCGACTGGTTATACTTGCGTATTTACTTGTGTTTATAGTGCTTTGGGTTGGCACATGTTTAGGTTGTTGTTTTTCTAGTTTTTGGTTTTGGTTTTGCGTTTCATTTGTTTGGGTTTTAGTTTGGGTTTTGTGGGTAGTTTGATAGGTATGTGTACTTGTTTTGGATCCCTGTATAATTTGCATGTGTTTGATTTGTTTGCTAGGTTTGTGGATGGTGTTGTTTTAGGTTGGTTGGAGTTGGTTTAATTGTGTTGCGTAAACACAGGAGGTTTTGTGGCGTACACTTGTAGTTTGCTAGTTTGTAAGTAGGTTGGGTATTTTGTTTGTGGGATTAGATCTAGAGGTTTGCTTGTTGGGATGTTGTAATTGTGTTATTTGTGATGCGTGCAAGGGTTTTTCATATAGGTGTTTATGGTGTAGTTTAGATTAATAGTATGTTTTAGTTCGTTAGAGATTGACAGGTTTTATTGTGTATATATTTCGGGTATTTATTGTGATCTACTGTTTACTGTTTATGCTACGTGTACTGTTTATTTAATGTTTTATTTTGTAATAGTATAAGTTTTAGTGGTTTACGTTTATTATTACTTTATCTTATATGATGCTTAATTGAAGTTTATTGCTTTTGTGTTATGTAGTCGTATTGTTTATGAGATGTTATTAAACATGAAATGGTTAAGTTTTGAGTTGTTTTAGTTTGTACTCCGGGAGTATGGGTTTCTAGACTTCAAAATCTGGCAGGTGGAGTGTGGTGATTTGTTTGTTTGATTATTGATTGTGTTTAATGGTTTCGTGCTGGGTTTTGATTTTGTAGTTATGTTTTGTTTGGTTTGGGTTTAGATTGCTAAGCTTCTGTGGAGTTGTTATGTGTTATTGTGAGAGTTGTACTTCAACTTGTTGTAGTTTGTGGACCTTGCTGATATGATTTACGTGAGTTTGTGTTTTAAGTAATTCCAGTTGTTCGGGTTCGGGGTTTGTGATATAGTCTTGTAGTTGTATATTTTGTTTTATGTAATGTTGCATAATTGTTGTGTTTGTAATCCCGTATTTGTGTGTTTTTGGATACTGGATGTTTGTAGATTGAGAACGATGAGGCTGGTGGGTTGTTGGTTGGCTTACATACTTTTCTACTATCGTTTTTATTTAGGGTTGGGGTGGTTTACAGGTGGTTTATATGTTATTAGTTTAGGCATTTCCTTTCTTGTGCAGATTTCCCGTATTTGTACTCAATTGCTGCTGCTTTTTTCGTTATGCTCTAGGTTTATGGATTTGTGTTATATTTAGGTTAACCTGCGTGTTTTCGTGCTTGTGTAGGGTTGATATAATATACGGGTTTGTAGGTTATCTGGCTACTAGAGTAGATGCGCTGGGACTAGAGTTTCGGGCTAGATTGGTATATGTTGTAGTTCGGTATGGTAGCTGTGGAATACCTTGTTTTTTGGGATTTGTCGATTTTGGGGATTTTCCGAGGAGTTGCGTTTTGTGGTTGTTAATTTTGTTGGTGGGAGTTGAGTATTGTTTACGTGTTTTTGTAAGTGGGTTATAGTGGGTTTATTGGTGTGGGGTTATACTACTGTTAAAGTTTTGTTTGTATAATTTAATATGAGTGTTCTCTTTGAAGACTGAATTTTAAGTTTTGTTGGGTTTGGGTTTTGTGGATTTTAGGTATGGTTAATTTAGAGATTGCGTTTTGTGTTTTAGTGATTGCTTTCTTTTACTGTTTTAAGTTTCGGGGTGTTAGCATTGTTAGCGTGTGTAGTTCCGAGGATTTGGGGTTTATTATGTTTAGAGTTTAGTCTTTTTATGCTTTGGATTTAATGATTTGAGTTGTCCAGCTTTGCTTACTTAGTTGGTGTTGTAAGTGTTGATGGTTTCCTAATTTGTAGTTTTACTTAAGTGATACTTATGGTGTTGGTTGCAGCGATGAGGGTTTGGCGTGTGTAAGGGGTTTAGATTGTATGTATTTATACTTTTATGTGGCTATTTATTTGCAGCTTTTATGTTCTTGGATTTTGTTGGGATTACGCGTACTTAGGGTTTCTGCTGTTTGGTGTAAGAATGTAGGTTTGGGCATTTGATGTGTTTTCGTTTACCAAGGATTGCTTGGTTGCTTGGGTTTTTGAAGTTGTGTGTTTTCAGGTTATTGTACTTGCGGACTGAGTGTTTAGGTATACGTTGTTGCAGTTATGTGGGTTTGTGGTACAAATGTATTTGATTTTCGATTAACTAGGTATTATTCCCGTTGTTTTGCAAGTGTTGTTGCAAGGGGTATTTGTAAGTTTGGGAATTTTGTTTGTATGTTAATGTTGGGTATGATTTACGTTGATTACTTGAGGATGCATAGGGATGCGTGTTTGTTTGGATTTGTTTTTTATTTGTAGAGTTGGTGTTATACTGCTGGGTTGTTGTTTTATAGTTGTATATTGCCACTATAGTTTGTGCATGTTAATTGATGTATTAAGGTTTACGCTGATAAGTTAATTGTGTTACTTTTATTGTTTGTAGATTTGTTATCTACTTGTTTTTGTTTAATTTTGTGTTTGTTATAGCTTTTTGCTCGTGGATTTTGGCAGATTGTTAGGGTACTAAGTTGAGGTTATTGCGTTTAAGTTCTGGTTTACTGATAGAGTGCAGGCTTTAAGGTGATTATTTTGCTATTTGTGTTGTTGCCTAAATTGATGTAGGTAGGTGTTATTAGCGTCGAGTTGTGTTTGTTTTAAGTAGTCATTGCTTTAGCTTGTGGTTTTTGAGGTTTGTTGTTTGCGCGCTTTTTGGTTTGGGTTTAATTGTAATTTGTACTTAAACGGTTGTTGGGTGCACTGACATTTACGGATTATGTATGATATACGTTGCAGTTTAAACTGGTTGTTTTGTTTTTGTTGTTAGTTTGAATGCTTGCGTTAGGTTGTATTGTATTTGTAATACTGCGGGTTTGTTGTTTTGTTAAATTTGTGTTTTGTGGGCCTAATACGTGGGTTTTTACATGGTTTATTTCTCGTTTTTATGATTATTTGATTATACGCTTTGATACTGGCTTTATGGCGGGTTTTAGTTTGGCTTGTGGCTATAATGGTAATACTAAATGTTCTCCGTTGTTTGGGTGTATTATTACTTATTGATGATGCTTTTAACTTTACTGGGATTTGTGTTTATGTAGTAAGTTTTGCGTGATGATAGCAGGTTCCGGATTGTTTCATTTGAGGTTTGCTTTGCGGATTGTTTGGGTACTTTGATTTAATATTTACGTTGCATTTGTGTTGAGTTTGCGCGAGTTGGGTGTTTACTTGGTTGGTTTGCATAGTTATATGTTTGGATTTGAGTTACATGTTTTTAGGGTTTGTGACGTTGGGGAGCAGTTGTTTGCGTACTTAGTGTTTGAAGTTGCAAGTTACGATGCTTGGTTTGCTTTTGTATATTGTACTTAAATACTTGTTTAGTTGTTTGTATTAGAATTTAGCTGTTGTGGTTGAGTGTTGGTTAACGTATGTAGACTGTTTTTATTTTATAATGTATACTATTTTGTTGGGTTTAGCTGTGGGTTTTGGTTTTGAATAGCCTTTAAATAGTGCTGTGTTTGTGGTTTTCATATAGTTGTTGTGTTTGTGCTTTGGTTTTATTTAAAGTGTTTTCGTGAGTAGCGCATTAAGGTTATGTATTGGTAGGTTTTGTTGTATACACAGATCTGAATCAAAGGCTGTGACTTTTGTCGGATTATTTATTGCTCAGAAATGGTGTAGGCTCTTTAAATTGGTTTATAGTGTTTGTTTTACTTTTAAGTGTAGGATTTGTGCTGTTAATTGCTAAGTGATGGTTTGTTTTGTATTTTAGAATTGAGGGAACTTGCTGTTGCATATACTTGTAGGTTGTTTGCGGTAGGTGTGGTTTTCGGGTAACTTGTTTGTTTATAGTACTATGTATAGTGTTTTAGTGTAAGTTTGAGTTTCGGGAGTTTCGGGTAGGTGTATATTGTAGTATCTTTCCGGGATTTGTGTTGAGGGGATTGCTTTGGTGAGCAGTGGTTGGTAGGTAGTTTACTTTTGTGGAGTTGTTTATTTTTTAACTTGTTTGTTTGTTGGTAGTGGAGTTAGATACTGAAGTTTTGTGGGTTTAGTGTTGTCGGTTTGGTTTTGTGTTGTAGGGTTCAATTAAGTAGTACTTTCCTGTAAAGGTAATTTGTGTTACTGATTTTACGTTTGTGGGTACTGTGTTAGCTTTGTTTATATTGGTGGTTTATTTGTTGATTTGTTCGTTTTATATTGTGTTTGGGGTTTTGCATATTTTATGTTTGTTTAGGTTCGTTACTGTTACTTACTCAGGGTTTGTTGTAAATGTTTTGGGTTTACTGTGTAGAGTAGTTTACTTTCTCAGGAGTTTTAATTTACAGTTTATATTTATTGCGGTGTATATATTGTAATTTAAGATGTGGGGTTGGTTTGCTGTGGACTGTGCTGGCCACTTACTTTGGTTGGCATGCCGTTTACGCTTCTTACTTTCTATTGTGTTTGGGATCCACAGGCTTGTAATTCGTTTGCTGCGTGGATAGTTAGGTTATTTTATGCGTGCGGGTACTTGTGTAAATGTGTTGCTTGGTGTTGGGCTAGTGTACATGTTATAAAGATTTTATTTTAAGGTTTGTGAGTGTGTTTGTGGATCTATATCTTTGTTACGTTTGGTTTGTAGTGTTGTTGGACTACTTTTATACCTGTTGATTTACTTGGACTTTAGATTTCTGTAACCGCAGTATTTCGTGGTCTTTGTTGGATTTGTGTTACGGGCTGAGTGTGTTCGGCAAACGGGTTTGTTACTTGTTGTTTATGCTTGTTTATGATTTGGTAGGTGGACTAGGGTTAACATTCGTTGAGTTTATAGATTGTAGTTGGATTTAGAGATTTTTGTGAGTTATTAAGTTTTGCGTTATTTTGAGTTACGACAACTGGATAGCGTGTGTGTGCTGTAGTTTTGCTGTATTTGCGTTCTGTATAAGTTCTATTTGGCGATATTTTGACTCTGCATTTGGGTACCTGCAGGATTTGTGGGTGCTGGAGGGTTGATATAATATAAGGTAAGTGTAGCATATAGTGCTATGCAGGCTGGTTAAGGCTCAGATATTTCATATTTTGTACTCCTGTGTTTTTGGGGATTTGGGCCAATTGTCGCACAAGACATACTAGGTTTCGCAGTGTTTTACTTTGGGTTATTTGTAACATTGCTTTGTGTTGTAGAGCTGTCAATTACAAGTTTTGGGTGTTGTGTGTTGTGGGTTTTTGTTGTAAGGTGGGTTTGTGGTATGTGTTATTTAGTTGTTTAGTGTGGTTTTGTTGGAGGTAGGTACCCTGTACTATTTTAGATTGTATAGGTTACTTAAGATTTTGAGTTTAGTTGGTTATGTTTGCGGGGACGCGTTTTGCCTTCTATGTTTAGATTTGTTTGCGTTTATTTATTTTACAGGCGTGACGTTTGTTTTACTTGGAGGACATTGGTGCTTTATTGATTGTATTTGTTTAGTTAGGGTTTTGAGTATTTGCTATAGTTGGTGATAAATTGGTGTTTTTGAATGTTGATTTTGTTGTATTGAGTTGGGGGTTGACGGTGTTTGAGATGACTTGATTGTTTGGGTTTAGTGTATTTGCATTTTATGTGGTATACGTGTTTTAGAGATTTGTGCTTAACTTCTATGTTGTAGTGGTTTATGATTTTGGGTTGCTACGCATGTAGTTTTAAAGGACGTTTAGTTTTTATAATGTTTTACATTGCGAGGGTTTGCAGCCTACAGTTGTGTGGTAACCTATATGTTTCATGGTTACGGTTAGATAGCGTGTGTTATCGTTGTGTTTGACATGATAAGCTTTATAGGCTTGTTGTCTTTTGGTGTGCTGGATAGAATTGCTGTATTTACTTTGCGTGTTAGGTTGGGAATTGGTATTGTGTATTGTTTGTTTTTAAAGGGTAGTAGGTGATGTTTAGAGTTGTGTTTAAATTACTAATTTGTATTATGTAAGTGTGTTGTGTTGTGTGATACTTTTATGCGCTGTTTTGATTTGGGTTTATGTGTGGTAGTTTGTATGGAGTAGTTTTGTGGTTTGGTTGTGCAATTGAAGATGCATTTACAAGTTGCTGTTTTATTATAGTGGCTTATAGTTTGT
>JASAOA010001284.1:0-14882 GCA_030849815.1 Vickermania spadyakhi | reverse complement strand
ATTTTTCGGAGTTTGACATAATTTTGATTTAGATTTGCAATACTTTTTTGGGTAAATATTGACTAGCTGCATTTTTCGGGTGTTGTGGAGGGTTGGTATAATATAGATGGTGTGGGTATTAGGAGGCTTGAGTTTGTATGGATAACTGGGGCAGTTTGCTGTAGTTGCTGACTTTGGGTTTGTAAAGGGTTGCGTTGGGTATTTTGCTGTATTGAATACTTTGGGGATTTGTTTTGTTATAAATAGTTGTATGAGGTAGTTATAAGGCTTTTTAAGTTTGGGGTTTATAAAGTTGATACAGTATGAGAGTTGTTACGTTTTAGTTTTAGTTTGTGTTTGGGGTTTGTATGTTTCTGGGTCTGAGGTTGTATGTTGTGTGTTATATCAGGTATACGATTAGAAGTTTTTGTTTTGTGGTATACGTGTATGTTTGTAGTTCTGTGTTTGGATTGCTTGTGGGGTTGGAGTTGCGTTTGCACCTGGGGTTTTAGTAAGGTTTGCGCTTGCATAAAGGTTTATATTGTTGTTTAAGTTGCAGTACCTTTGTAAGGTTTGTATGCTTTGTTATTGTTGCCGTTTATAGTTGATTACTTGGAGGTCATTTGGATTAGGGTTTACGTTTGTAGTTAGTTTATAGCTTGTAGTTTATATTGTGCTTGTTTTAGTTTGTTATTTTATATGTTGTTATTTGTTTGCGTGTTTTGAGGTTTTGTCATTCGTTGCAGAACTCGTTAATTTTCATACTCGCGAATTTGTGATTGGTTTAGGCTGTATGAGTATCTGCTTGTGGGCTATTAGTTGTTACTTAGCAGTTTTAGTTTAGTTTGCGGACGGTAGATTTTATGGGTATTTATAGGTTAGATATGTGGGTGGGTGGGGTTGCTGGGGTGGTTCAAGATTTGGTATAGAACTGTTGTATTAGGATAGATTACAGTGTTACGTTGTTGATTTGTTGTTATGTCAAGTGCAGGTGATGATGTGTGGATTTGGGTACATCGGTAAATTTTGTGTTGTATCGTACGTATTAAGGTTTTGTAGGTTTTGGTTTTATGGATTTGTGTTTAACTTAAGATTTAACGCGGGCAATAGGTTATGTTTGTTAAGTTTTGGATTTGTTGGTGTTACTTCAATGCTGTATGTAACTTGTGTAGATAGGTTAGGTACTCTTGTTTGGTGTTTATTTGGATAGGTTGTTTGGTTATAAATTTGTTGTTGCTTTGGATGTAGTAGTGTAGACTTCGAAGTTAGTATATTGCGTACAGGTCTGGATGAATTACTGTGATTTTGGTTTTAAGATTGCATGATTTATTTTGTTTTTATTGCGTGTGATGAGGTTTGCTTGTTTAGTTGTGATACTTGTGAGGTGCGTTTGTACATTTGTTTTCTTTCCGGTTCTAACTTTGTTGTTATGTTTGTCTCGACGTGTTACAATTGATGTGGGAGGTTTGCTGAGTTGGTATTTTAGCGTTGGGAATTGATGTTAAGTTTCGTAGATGTAAAGCTTCGTAAGTTGGGGTATTTATATTGTTGTTTAGGGTATGTGAGGTTTTGGGATTTTGGTTGTAGAGTTGACGTTGGTAGTTAATTTATTTAAGGCTTACAGAACCGTTTTGATTATATTCTACTTTAAGTGTGGTTTTGATTTGGTTAGGCTGATACCTAGTTACTTGTTTGATTTTGTATTTATAATTGCTCGCAACTTGGGGTGTGTGTTGGTTTGCGTTTTGTGGTGTTAAATACTTACAGGTATGTTAGCATGGGTTACGTTGTGATTGATTGTGCACTTATACTTTGAGTTTGTGGATGTTGAGTGTGTATTATAGACTTATAGTTCTATGTTTTGGGTTTACGTACTTTGATGCGGTGGGTTTAGTTAAGGTGGTGTTTTTCCTGGGTTTGATTACTTTGTAGTTTGGTATGTGTTTACTTCGATACTGTTGGCGTTTGTGGGTTTCTTTATACAGTTAGATTTACCTGCTTTGAGTAAATGTTTATACTGGTGTTTATATGCGTTTATAATTGTGCTTTTATGTATTGGTTTGTGTAGTTACGTTTTGTAATGATATATTTGTCTGTTTCCGGGACTTTTGTTAGGAGGTGTTTGCGATTTGTGGGATTTTACTTTACTGTTTTCTTACAGGCCTTAGGGTTTGTGCACCGTTGTGTTGTTTGGTTTGGTACTCGTGAAGGTGTTTGTTCTACGTTGGAGTTTACTTAGTAGGTTTTAGTTTTGAAGATTTGGGGTAAGTGTGTCATTTAGGTTACTGTTTCTTATTTGTTAGGTTTACAGGTTTTGTTGCGGACATTTGCAGTTTGGGCAGGTTGTATATCTAGGTCTGGGCATGGATTTTAATTTTGAGAACGTAGATCAATTATCTTGTAGTTGTTGTACTTTTGGGACATTAACTAGTAACAATCTTGTTACATTACTGTTAGATATTGTTTGTAAATGCTATTTTAGAGTGGAGAGTTTATTTTACGTGTTATTTTATTTATTGTAATATTAATGATTTTTATAGATTTGTTTTTAGTATTACTTGGTGATGTTAGTTTAATTGTCGATTCAAGGTTTTTGTTTAATGGTGGTTTTAGGATGTTGTTTGGTAAACTTGTAGATATAAGGATATTGCAGTTTTCTTTGTGTATATGATAAGTTTGTTGTTGATTTGTTATTGTTTTCATGGGAGTTTAGCTTTTACTACTTGGTGTGGAGTTCTGTTTGCTACGTTTAGTTACTTGTGCTTCGGAATTTTGAGTAGTTTTCGATTTGTTGTAATTGTAGGTGCATTCTTTTTGTTTTTGTAGGTTTGGTTTATGGTAGGATATACTGTTGCTGTTTGTTTTGTTTGGGGTTGCTTGTGATTTGTAGATTTGGTAGGTTTGGTTTGTTTAGTTTTTGTTTTGCTAGGGTGGCGTGTTTTATTTGCAATATGACTTTGTGGGTTTATATTGCGTTGTATTTTGGAGTTTATTAAATTGTTTTTTGTGTAGGTAGATGTGATTGGCTGATTGTGTTGCGATTTCGTTTGTTTAGATGTTAGCTTTGTTTGAGCCTTTGCTTCGATGTTTTAGGTTTTGTTGCTGCTGGTTTTGTTACTAACTTGTTTATTAGAATATTGTGGATAATTGGGACTGTTGGTTTTGGTTTATGTTGTTTTGTTTTGTAGAGGTAGGTGTGATGTGACGTTTATGATTACAGGCAGATTATGTACCTGTGTTTTAAGATTCGCCTGTTATAGTTGGATGTTTTGTAGGTTTGTATTTTATAATTGTATTGATATGTATTGTACGTATAGTTGTGGGTCCTTTAAATTTGATGTTTTAGAGTTTTGACAAGCCGTGTAGTTGCATTGGTATGTAACGTGCATGGGTATGGGTATGGTAATCCACAGGTGCCTTTTCTGAATTGCGTTTTTTAAAACTTTGTTATAGTTTTTAGTTTGTATTTTGATTCGGCAGAGTTTTTGGGTTGGGGTTTAGGGGTTTACTGATTTGTGTGAGTGAGTTGGCGGGATATGCTTTAGGGTGGACAGGTTTTGGATTATCGAGATTCTTGTACATTTTGCTATAACTGCGGTTTTGTCGGGCTGTGTAGGGTTGATATAATATAAGGGTTAGTGGTATTTTGCTTGTAGTGTGGGCAACTATTGAGGTAGATGTATAGTATATATCGTTGCTAGATTGGGAGTAGGCAGGGATGTTAGCTGTTGTGGGCTACGGCACTGTTGCCTTTGTGAGTTGTGGAGTTTTGGATTTGCGGGGTTTTGACAATGTGGGCTGTTTGTGGTGGTGGTTTTCTTGATTTGTATACCGATGCAGGTGCATGTTGGTTTAGAGTATGTTTGTAGGTTTCGTTTAGTTTATTAGAAATTGTCGCTTAGAGTATGTTTGTTAGTTAAAGTACTGCGTAGATTTTTGTAGTTGGTTTGTACGCATAAGTTAAACTGTTTTTGGTGCCGTAGAGTTTGTAGATTTGCTTGTACCTCTACGCTTTGCGTGATGTTAGTTTAGATTGGTTTACTTTGAATTATTTGAGCATTTAACGTGTAAGGTGCTTGATTTGGGTTTTGTATTGTGCTTGAGTTTGATTTGGGTTTGTTTTAATGTAGATGTGTTTTACCTGGGTAGGCAGGATTGTTTTATGTTAAAGTTTGTTTTGGTTTACTGTTAAACTTGCGGGCGTTAGGTTTGTTGTTTCGGGTTCAAATTTGCTGTTGGGTGTTGGGTTGTGTGTATTTGCATAAGTTTGCTTTTGTTGTAGGTTTGGTGTATTAGTTTGGTGATGAATGTTTGTGTGCATGCATGCAGAACTTGTTTTTGTTAAGACTTGTTTGTTGTGGCTTTTGGATAGGTTAGGTGGCTGATTTGTGGATTTATAGGTTTTGTTGTACATGTTTGCTTGTAGGTTTGGTTGAGTTAATTGTGTACGTGTACATTAATAGGTTTCGTGTTTAGTAGTGGAGTTTTGCATTATGGTTTTTGCACATTAAGTTTGTGGAGGTTTAATTTGCTATGTTTGGTTTTGTGATTTATTATTTGGTTTTGATTGTATGTTTCGTGTAGAGCTGCTAGTTTGTTCACTTTTTGTGTTTATATGGCTGGATTGTGAGTTTGTGGATTTATTTGTAGGGTGATTGTAGTTTGCGGGTTTTTGGGTTGTGCGTATTGTCTTGTTTGATTTTTGTGGTGGAGAGTTTGTTTTATAGATTGTTTGATTGTTTGTTTGGTGTCTTATGTTTAGTTTGTTAATTGAATATAGTATTGTGTATACTGTTAAGTTTTGGTACAAGTTTTTATTGTATATTATATTTGCCATTTTGTAATATTATTTGACTACCTTTTTAGTGGTTGTTTATTATTACTTTTTGATAGTGTGTATTTTAATTATAGTTGGTTTATGTGCTTTGTTAGTTGTTGTTAGTGTTTAAGTTTTGTAGTTTAGTTTGTGAAATATGTTCTTTTGATGGGTTTTTGTGTTAAGATTTACATGGGCGTTTCTGTTAATTGTTTTGACAACTGTTGTGTGGACTTAAAGGTGGTTGTAGGGTGCGTGTTATATTTTAGGTTTGTGTAGGTATCGATTGTGGGGTTTAAGATGGGTTGTTGTTCTTTTTAGCTGTTGGTGTTAATTTGCTTACTTAGATTTGGGTTGTACTTGTGTGTTTTTGCGTAGTTTAGGTATGTGTGCTATATTGCTGCGTTTTTGTTGTTAATTTAATGGTTTTTCGCTGTTCTTACAGGCTTGTGATTTACGTGTTTAATTGTGGTATGTGCATAATTTTAAGCTTGCTTTTGTAAGGTTTGGAATGGTGACCTTACTTTGAGTGATTCTTTTAAGTTTGGTGCATTGAGTTTGCTTTATTGCTGTATAATTTAGTGGGTACTTGTGTAATTTGGGAGCGGTGTGTTGGTTGTTGTGTTGTTCTTAATTTGTGTTTATTATTAATGGTTTTGTATTTTGTTATAAGTTGATGCGACATTCTTGGCGTTGTGTATTATAGTGTTTTGCGTTTTGTATTATTGTGTTTAGTAGTTTTGCATGTTTGTTGGAGTATGTGCTTCGGCAAAGTTTAGTGTTTCAGGGTTATGTTTACGCGTTACTTGTATTGCAGGTTTAGCTACTTACATATGCAAAAGGTTTATATGGTTGTTTACTATTTTGTTTTGTTTCACGTGCTTGGTAGGTTAGGTTATGTATACTTGCCACTGTAAGTGGTTTGCTACGGGAAACTGTTTTGGACGTATGTGATTGTGTTTTGTTTTGTGTTAGACTTTCGTGGATTCGTGTGTGTATATACTTAAGGTTTAGTTTGTTTTAAGTAGTTGTATGTAGTACTGAGTAACTTACATACATATTATATACTTGAGGACTTGCATTTTGTGGGCTGAATATGTTTTTGCTTTTGTAACTTTGTTATGTTTGCTTGCTTGCAGATTACTTTGCGAGTTGGATGTTTGGGTAGTTGTTTGTTTTTGCTATTTGCTTACTTGTTAAGACTGCTCTTAAGACATGTTTTGTGGTTGCCGCGCAGGTATATCTTGTGTGTTAGTGTTGCTGGATTTGTTTGCATTTTGGTGGTATATTGTAGTTTTGCTGTTTCGTTTTCTTTAATATTTTGTTTGTTGTTGTATGTTAGCTTTTGTTTTTGTTTTTACTTGGGTGTGTAGTTTATGCGAACATTTTGATTGAGGGTGTATGTGGTGGTTTTAGATTTGTAATAGCATGTACCAATTTGGTTTATATAGATCTTCGGATGTTTGTTTGTTACGTAAGCTTTACAGATATTAGCATGTAGTGTTGTTCTGGGAGATTTGACGTTGTTCTGGGTATATTGATATGGTTACGTGTTTGACTTTATGATTGATATATTGTTATTTTGTTTATGCTGGGTTTATGAGTTTGGGTGTAGGTTTGAGTTGTATGTGCTTTATTTAGATGCTTCTATGGGTATATTTAGTATTTGCGTGACGACAGTATAGGTTGGTTGCTTACGTGTTACTTTTACTTGTTAGGGTTAAGCATATTTATGTACTTTTGTTGGATTACGTGTTTGCTTGTTTCTTTAATTTATGGACTTGCGAGTTTGGGTGGGTTGTGATTTTGTTTGTTGTTTTACGGGTTGTGAGCCCTGTTAGCTTTTGAGTTTGGTGTAGATACTGATATACATGTTGCTTTGCGTGATTAGTGTTTTTAGATAGGTTAAAGTATACGCTGTTGGTTTGTGTATAATGTATATCATTTGTTCCGGTAGGTGTTTGGCATTCGTGTAGAGTGGTTTTTATGGTTAGATGTTTTGCAGTACTTTGGTTGGTGGCAATGCAGTAGTAGCTTCGACACGTGGGGTATTTAGCGCTTGCTTTTAATTTTGTGAGGGTTTGTTTTTTTGTGTGTGATTTGTAGGTTGCTACCGGTAATTTAGTTTATTTATGTTGTGTTTTGCGTGTGTGGTTTTGGTTTATGTACTGGTATTGTTTAGTTTTTATTAGGGTAGACTTGGGGTTGTTTCAGGCGTACTTCAGTGTTTGTGTTTGATTACATTTCTGTTTTGATAGTTGCTTTCTTATAGATTTAGGTTTGGTTTCCTGTAGGTGTTTTGGGATTTGGTTTCCTGTAGGTGTTTGGTTTTGGGTTTGGGTTTCCTGTAGGTGTGTTTGGTTTTGGGTTTGGGTTTTCTGTGGGTTTGTTTGGTTTTGGGTTTGGTTCCCAGGGGGTTGGTTTTGGGTTTGGTTTGTTTTTCATGGGTGTGTCTGCTGACGTGTGGTACAGTTGGTTTAGGTTTGGTCAAGGATTGTGTCGGAACTACGAGATTTGTGCCCCGTGTAGGGTTGATATGATATAGTAAACTATGCTTTTACATGGCGTACTGGGATTTGTGGTGTTTTTGGGGTATTGGTTGGCTTACGGATGCTTAGCAGTTGCCTTTTAAAGGTAGGTGGGTTTGTAGTGTGTGCTTGAGGTCGTGTTCCGAGACTGGTTTGTTTGCGGGTTTTGTATTGCCTGTATTCCTAAGATTTCGCCTGGATATTTGATTTTAGATGGAGTTTGTGGGTATGTAAAGTATGTGAACTTTGTGATATGTTAGGTTATGTTTGCATTGCAGGAAGGCGTGGGTTTTGGGGTTTTATTATGGCGGTTTGATTTGTATGTTTTGAGGCTCGTTTTTATTTGATAGTTTATAGGTTGTGCGTATTGGCATTTGTTTTTGGTTGTCATACGCAATTTAGATTGCTGTAGTTTAAGCTTTAATTATAGTTTAGATTTACACTTGTATTTAATTGGATTAGATTTGCATTGCAGGCGTAGGTTACGATGTTTCCTACAGATTGAGACATGTGTGATGTGTCCGCAGATTTGTTGGTTGGGTGGGCTGTATAGAGCTGAGGTTGTGAGTTGGATGTTGGTTTAAATAGGTTTGTATACTGTGTATTGTGTAAATACTAAAACATGTTAAGGGTACTTGTAAGGACAGTTGTTTTGTTAGTTGTTTTATAGTTAACTTTGGATTTGTGTAGGTTAGGTAGGGTGTTTCTCGTGTTAGATCAAGGTTTCGTGGAGGTTTCGTGGTTTGGAGTTGACTTCGTGGAGGGTTTGTGGTGTAGTTAGGTTGTGATTTTGTTGTTTAAAGTCGTTGTGCGCAAGGTTTTTGCGGTTGGTTATGTTTGTACTTGTTTGCGAACTTTAGTTTTACAGGTTTATTTTAATATTGTAAACGCGTTAACGGGTTTTGGTATGATATAGGTTGGGTGTATACTTATGTTTTGGTTGGGTTTGCCTGATAAAGGGTGTAGGTTTGTAGGTAGCATGGGTTTTTAGTAGTTTTTGTGGTATGAAAATACATGTATGTATTGTTTACATATTGCTTAATTTGGAGGTTTCGTTACGTACATTAAATTTATATATTTGTTTATGGTAATATTGTTATTCTTCTAGTGGTTGTTTTTATTATTACTTTGAGTTGCTAGTTATGTGTTAGTTGGGTAGTTACTTTGTGTAGTGCATTGTTTTGTTTTGAATGTTTGCTTTGCGGATGTTGATAGTGCTACTTTTTGGTTTTTAGTTATTTGTTAGCTGTTTCATGTTTTGTATTATTATGCTTGGGTTTAAAGGATTTGGTTTCCAGAGTTTGGCATGGTGAAGGTTTGCAGGTTTGCTTGGTGTGGGTTCGTAGTTTATGTATGAGTTGAATTTGTTTTGTTGTTAGTTTTATTGCGTGTAGCTGTGGTTTGCTTAGGGATTTTGGAATATTTCGGATTTTTGGGCTGTGTTGGGTGTGCTCCTCTTGATAGATTTGCAGGTATGTTATGTTGTTACTTTTGTTAACTGGTTTAGAAATATGTTCCTGGTTTTGTATTGTTGTAAGTTGTGATTTATAGTTTTAGTTATAGTGTAGCATTGTAATATTTTGCGTTTTTAGTTGATTTGTACATTATTACTTTGATTGAATTATATCGATTTTAATTAGTAGTTGTTTACTTGTTTGTTTCTGTATTTAGGGTTGTTATTTGTATATGCATTTGTGGGGGATTACATACAGTTTAGGTTGCACTTGTGGGTATTTTATACAGGGTCGATTTACTCTTTTAGTTGCTAGAGTGGTTTGTGGTTGTAGAGGTGTTTAGGTTGAATGTTTACTGTTTAGGTTTATGTTTTCGGGGTTGGGTTATGCTAGGTTGTACGTTTTGAGGTGGCGGTATTGTTATAGTTTACTTTTGTAGGTATGTTACGCTTAGTAACTTGTAGGTTTGCTGTTTACGTGATGTTGCTGTAAGTTGTGGTATTTGGGTTATTTGTTGGTTTATGTAGGCACCCTGTTAGGGTTGTTTTTGGTTTGTATTTTGCTTTGTTTTCCAAAGATCTATGTTTCTTGAGGTGTGTTATTGACACATTAAGTTTTTGTTTACTGTATAGGTGTTGTTGTTGATTGTGAGTTTGCTAGAGTTTTCGTTGTTCATGAAGTTTTGTGACATGCTGTTTTTACAGAATGCTAGTATATTTTATATTTGCAAGTAGTGGTAGGCATACTAGTTTATTGTAAATGTTCCGTTATTAGGTATTTTAGTGTCCCCGCCGTTTTGATATTGTACATGCAATTGTGTTTCCTTGGGTGTTTGTATTATGATTGATTATGTTTGTGATGGATTATTGCTTACGGGGTTTTGCTTGTGTGTTATGGTTGTAGTGTTATATTTATGATCTGCTTATGGGTTTGCATTAGGTTTATAAGGGATTGGTTATTTTTATTATTATTTGATATACAGAGTTGATGTTAGTGGATAGGTTTACTACTGATTTAAAGTTTTAGGGAGTTTTCAGATTTGCTACAGGAGTTTGTTGTATTGTGCGTTTATTAGGGTAAATTGTGTTTACAGTTTGTTGTAGGTGTCATAGGTTCGTATTGGGGGAAATTGTTGTAGGTAGCGTTTGGTTTTTGTTTATTTGTTGTAGTTTGGGTTGTGTGCACTGCATAATTTTGTTTTGTTTGTGTTTTAATTGGTAATTTATTTGGGGTTGTGTTTTATTGTTTGTTTTGGTGGGAGGTTGTGTGTTTACTTGTTGTGGAATATTACTTTTTCGGATGGGTTTGGTTAGGTTGCTGATTCGGAGGTTTGCTTTAGATTTTGTAGATGTTTGGTGGATTGTGACAGTTTAGTTTTACTTTGAACGTTTAGCTGGTGCGGTTTATTTGTGACTTGCTTTCTGTTGTGGGTTTTGGTAACTGTTATGTAGTTTTTATTTTATTAGTTATAGCTTAATGTTTTTGATTAATGTTGTGTTATAAGATTGTTTTAGTTTCATTATATGGATAACCGGTTGCTACATCTGATTACGTTATAGTTTAGAGTTGGGCGTGTCACTGTTAGGGTGTAATGTAGGTGTTAACTTCCTGTTTTGGGTAGGTAGGTTGTTTGCTTTCGGTAGGTATTTGCTATTGTTTGTTGTTTGTATTGGTTGTGTTTTGTAAATTTGGAGTATGGTTTCCGGAGTGTTTGGGTTTTTATTTAATACTTGTGGGTAGTAGTCGAACATGTTCTCAATACTACGTGGTTATAGTTGTTATTGGCAACGTTTTGTAGTTTGGTGTTGTGGTTCGGCCTTAGGTGGTTTGTTGTTATACCTTAATTGATTTGGATGTTTGTGGGGGTTTGCATTTTATTTTGGTGTGTTTTTAGATTTGTGTGATTTTACAGGATTTCTTTTCAGGACTAATGTGTACGTTGTTATTTTAGGATCGTTTTACAGGTTTTGGTTTTCGATTTCCGCGAGTAGGTCTCTTATTTTACGGGAGTGTGTTTAGTTTTTCTTGTGTATTGGAGTCAATTTACTAAGTTTCCTTTACTTTATTTAAATTGTAGAGGTGGGGTGCTGCTGAGTAGGTTTGTATGATTAGAGTTTCAGGGTAGGTTTTGCTAGGTGTTGTGGTTGACGTTGCATTTTAGTGTGTTATGGGCTTTCTGTTGCTATTTGGGTGTTACCTGCAGGTTTTGCGGCTCTTGGAGGGTTGATATAATATAGGAGATTTGTATATTTTCGCGGATTTGGGTGTTTAAATTTAGGGGTTTTTACTATGGACTTTGGTATTTATGGTGTAAAAGGCTGCTTTTTTTGGGTTTTTGCTGGTATTTTTTGGGATTTGCTGTGATTTTGATTTAGATTTGCAGTACTTTTCGGGTTAAATAATGAACAACTGTAGGTATCGCGTACTTTGAAGGGTTGATATAATATAGATAATTTGGGTAGTAGGGTTTGGGTTTTCATATATAACTGGTTAGTTTGCTGGAGTTGATGCATTGGGTAGTTGGTGGGATAATCGATTAGTACTTTGGAGTATTGGTATTTTGTGATTTTGTTTTGTTATAGAAAGTTGTATGCGATAGTGACAAGTTTTGCACGGGTGGTTTGTTACAGAGTTGATGCGGGATACAGGTTGTTGTGTTTTAGTTTTGTGTTTTGTTTTTGGGTTTGGATGTTTTTTGAGTAAACTCGTTGCATTATGGGTTATATTAGGTATGTGGTTAGAATCTTTTGTTGTTTGGAGTGTGTGTATTTGTAGTTTCGCGTGTGAATGGCTTGTGGGTGTGCTCCGTTTTGCATTTATTTTAGGACCCTTCCAATGGAGGTTATTTTCTACAAAGTTGTTTCCTGTTGTGTTTATTTTGTTGTGGGTATATTCGGGTTGTTTACATTTCCCACTGGATTTGATGCTTGTAAACTTTGCATTGAACCCTTATGGCGGTTTGCTAAATACGTAATTTATTGTACCTAATTTATTGTTACGCTTAAGGGTTTGGGTTTTGTAATTGCGGTATTAAAGTTGGGTTTATGTGTTAGGTATATAGGCGTTATGATAGTTTGTGTTTTAATGTTTGTGTTCAACGCAGGTTACGTGTTTTAGGGGTGGATTAGATGTTGTTATAGTTAGTTTTGTAGGTTGTGTGTGTACGATTAAGTGTTTGAGGTTGTATACTTGAGTGGGTTTGATTTCTTGTTTTGTTACTGTCGTGAATTTTGTGATTTGACGGGTAGGTTTAGCCTAGGTTCGTATGGGCTTCTTTAAATGATATGTTTTGGTACTTTCTGTATACGGTTTTTTAAGTTGTGTGTTTGCTATAGTTGTAGGTTTACATGTTTAGTGTTGGTGGGTGGATTTTGCTTGGCAGGTTAGTGGTTTATCTTCTTTGTTTTGTAACTAGCTAGGTCGTTCTGTAGCCATTGTGGGTGGTTGATGTATTTATATATTTTAGATTTGCGATTTGCATGTATACTGAATATAGTTGTGGGGTATAGGTTTACAAACTTGGAGTAGGTAATTACTGTAATACATTTGTGATTTGTTCCAAATTCTTTACGGAATGTGTGATTAGTAGGTTTAGGTTTTACGTTTGGGAGTTGCGTGTGTTGCGGATAATTTGCGGTTGTGATGTTACGATTATTATAGAATTTGTTATTTTGATATTTCCACTGTATAGGTTTTATTGCCAATGTATAGATAGTGTGTTATGGTGCAAGTCCCTTCGTGCGTATATTGATGGTATATTTATTCCGTATAGGCGAGAGGTCGTGCATTTTGGTTAGTTAGTTCAGGTTTACTTTTGTTTGACTTTGATTGGTTTAGGTTTGGATGCTGGATTGAGGTACTATTTTATGGTAGTTTAGATTCTGCTAATTGTGCAGTATGCTAGTAGATTAGCGTTTCGTGACTGGTTGCAAAGGGTTATTTCGTGGTGTTTTAGATTGCTCATTTGCTGTGTATAGAGTTGTGTTCCTCTGGGAGCTTGTGGTTTATTGTTTGGGGTTTTTAGATTCTTTAGGTAAGGGTGTTTTTTGGGTTTTATGTTTGACTTGGTTTTTGAACATGCTACTTGTTTGAATTTCTGGGGTACAGTGTTTGGAGCCACTTTTTATTTTAAATATTGCGCTTTCTTTGAGGTTTGAAGTTTTTGAGTAGGTTTGTTATTTGTGTTAGTTTCGTTGTGAGTGGTGTGTTGGTGATTTTATATTTAAGTTTTGAGTAGGTTGTTTGTTTGACTTGCGCTTTGGTTTTCCGGGTAATTGTATGTTGCATCGCACTGAGTTACTTGGTGAGGTTTGGGTTTTATGTTGTAGGGTTGTTATGTTTTGCTGTATTCAGGTGTCTGGTAATTTGCCTTGTATTTATTTTGAGAGCATGGATTTTCATGGTGTGTTGTTTTATGATGTTACTGTGGGTTGGTAGGTGGGTTTGGTTTGTTTTTGGTTTCATGACAATATTGTAGTCTTGTGGGTGTTTTGTTTTAGATTTGGTATGGGTGTGGATGCAACCTTTAAATGGTTATTTGGTTTTGTAATTTGTTAAGTTTGCTGGGTGTTTTGTAGATGGTTTTTATTTATGGTTGATTGCAATTATGTTAAACAACGATCTCTGATTTCAGTTGTATGTTTCTTTGATAGTTAATTATTGTAATATTGACTTGTATATAAAGTGGTTTTTGTATGCATTATTACTTTTAGTTGATATGCTTTAGTGTGATGTATGTATGCTGCATTACTTGTGTTTTTGGCGATATTTGTATTTGTTTAGCTGCTGTGCGATTCGTGTGTTTTTGTATCAGGTTGTATTGTAGATCGTGTAATGTACGCATAGGTTACTTTGTTTGTAAGGTTAGTATTGTAGCTTAAATTGTTTGTTCGGTTGGCAAGGGTTTTACGGATACGCAGTAGTTGTACAATTGTTTGTAGGTTTTTGTGGTTTAAGTTTGTGTATAGCACTTTGTAGGCTTGTGAGTCGTGCTTTGTTTGCGGGTTTTCGCAGTAGGTTTAGAGGTTGTTGTAGTGTTTGAAGTTTCGTTTTTGTGTTCTTTTGTAATCCGTATATTGTATTATGGTGTTTGTGTTCGTTATATTTTATTTGGGGTGCTGACACTTGGGATTTAATGTTATCATTGTGATGTTCCTAGAGGGTTCACTATAAGATATTTGTCTGAGTTGCAACTGGATATTAGGTTGTTTGGTTTAGAGACTTTATTTAAGTGCGCTGGTTTAGGGCTAGAGGTATGTGTAATTGCATTGTAGTTACTTTATTTGTGTGTAGCTTGTATGACGAGGTTTGTGGATGTTGTGCTCCTTACTGCAGATTTGATATATTTTGTATTTTATTGTACTTATGTTTTTGTAGTTTGTTTGGAATTTAGATTATAGTTTGTGTAGTGGTGATTTAGGCTTTTTATTCTGTTTATTTTTGTTTGTATAGTGTTGATTTGTTTGTGGTTTATAGTGACTGATTTGTTAATATATGGTGTATATACATAGGTATCTGCTTTTGCTTTGGACTGTATAGTGCTTGTTTTAGAGATTTCGTTTTTGTTTAGGATTTGTTTGTTATATCAGTACATGCTCGCTAGGTGTGCTGTGGGGACGCTTGATTTTACGTTGTTTGTTTGTTTTGTATTTAGATATGTTTTGTAGGTTATTTGCATTTGTTCTCTTTTAACTGTTGGGTTTAGAGGTTGTTGTTGCTTTGGGGTTTTATTTGTAATGCTGTAGATTTTGCGGGGTTTACTTATCCTTGTTGATTTTTGTTGCGAGATTTGCTAAGTTTTGGATTTGTAACTTTATTTTGTTGCTGGAACTCTTTGCATAATTGCTTGTGTTTGCGTTTCTTTTCGGTTGTCAGTGTGTTTGATTGCGGGGGCGTCTGTGGGATGTTTGTGGGTTTTGCATATTTTTTGTAGGCTTTGGTGTAGGTTGTTATTGTTACACCTGCAGAATCCGTGTGTTGTGTAGGGTTGATATAATATAGGGGGTTTGTATATGTTCGCGGATTTGGGTGTTTAATTTTAAGGGTTTTGCTATGGATTTTGGTATTTATGGTGTAAAAAGGCTGCGTTTTTTGGGTTTTGCTGGT
>JASAOA010001283.1:0-14881 GCA_030849815.1 Vickermania spadyakhi | reverse complement strand
GGCGACATTGTGTTGTATTATTACGTGTATTTGTTTTTTTGTAGTTTTTATTTAGGGTTTTAAATTTACTTGTTTTCGGGTACTTTAAAGTTTCTTAGGGCTCTAATAGATTGCTATTCCTATCGTGTATTTTGGCAATGTTACGTGTGGAGTTTTAATTTGATGTTTACGATTACATTATCATATGTTTCTTATGGATTGAGACGTTGTTCCATAGGGGTTAGATGTTTTGTAGGTTTAATTTTAATGTATAGTTTGATAGGCTGTATCTGTAGGTGTCTATATGAGTGCATAGATGTGTTATGGGTGTGGGGTTGAACTTTTGGTGGAGGTAGCGTGTTATTAAACGTGTTGTTACTGGGTTGTGTACCTACTTTTTGTGTGTTTGTGGTTGGTGTAGCTTATAGTTAGCTTTTTGCTCTATTAGGTCCTGTAATGCTTGGGTTTGCTGTAGTTACTTCTTGTGTTTGTGTATGTTTGTGGATTTGGCTTGCAGATGATTGTATTTGCTATTATACGGTTATATGTTACGAGAACAGGTTGTTGCTGTTCCTGAAATATAGTAGTAGGTTCTTATGTTTTTAAAAGTTATTGCTGCGTGGATTGTATATTGTTAGAATTATTTATGGTGTAATATTAGTAATTTCTATTTTAATTTATTACTTTTGATTTATATTTGGGTTTGGATGTGGGTTTTTATAGTTATACATAAAGTATATTTTGCTAACTATGTGTGATTTGTTTGTTTTGAGGTATGTTTGTTTACTTAAAGATTTTGTAGTTGTATATGTTTCGCCTGGTTTAATTTGCTTTTAATTGATTTGCTTTGATACGTTGTGGGAATTGATTTTGCTTTATGTGTATTTCGTTGTTTTGCTTTTGGTGTAAAGGTTCAAATACCTATTTCTTTGTGGTTTGTTTTGGGTTTGATGTTGCTTATTTGGCAGAATCGCGATGCTGTTTTGCAAGACTACATACTGGAGTTTTCAGGTTTTGGACTGGTTTTGGGTTTGGGGTTAGGTTTGCATTTTGGTTTAGGGTTTAGGTTTTGGGTTTATTTATTTTTGCAGGTTGTTTCTGATTAGATTTAGGATTACACGGTTGGAGTATGTTGTGTTTAGATTACGTTAGTTTGCTTCTCGGTACTTGCATGTGTTTCCATTTTGGTATAGCAAGTTGTTTGTTTATGGTTGTTTCATTGTTATATATTATAGTGTATCATGCAGGTTTTAACTGCTTTCCCAAATATTTTAGTATACTTGATTTGTTGGTTGGGGTCAGCTTGGGTTGTGTAATAGTCTTATTTTATTTGTAATCTAGGGATATTAACGTTTCCGATAGTTTGTGTAGTTTCTGGGTTTTTATGTTTTGGTTTACTGTGTTATGTATATTGATATAGTTTGTAATATTATTTGATTTTCTTTTTATTTTTTGTTGCTATTACTTTGGGCTTTATTTTGTTATATCAGTTGGGTTATACGTTTTTATGGTATTCTTAGTAGTTAGTTTGTAGTCGTTTGCTTGAGCTTAGAGGATTTGTTAGGACTTGTATTGTACATTCACTGATATCGGCGAATTTTAGGTTTCTTGTTTTTAGATTTAATACTCCGTTTGGGGAGTAGTTGTTTATATTTGCAGGTTTACGTATTGTTAAGTTTATAGGTGGGTTTGTATACTTGCTTAGTTTTGTGTTGTTTTTGCTAGTGGTCGAGTTTGCAACTTAGGGTTTGCTATAATTGATTGAGGATAGTTGTGGTTTGTGCCTGAAATTATGTAGTGATTTAGAGTTTTACGGTGAATAGGATTTTGAGGGTTTGGGTGAGTTTTGCGGTTTTGGGTTTTATAGAAGGGTGTTACAGGTGTCCTAACTGCAGGATTTTCTTGCTGTGGAGGGTTGATATAATATACGGAGAATGCTGTATTTTGTAATATTTGAGTGTTTTTAGGGTTTTAATGTTGAGTTTTCAGAGTTTTTAGGTTGAATTTTGCGATAGGTGGTAGTTTTATACGAGTTTTAGTGAAATTTGTGGGGACCTGCTGGGTTTTAGAGTGGTGGAGGGTTGATATAATATAGGCATTAGGTTGAAGCAAGGCTTGGATTTGTAGTTGGAAAGTTGTCTTATTTTAACGTTTTTGGTTTTGTAGATTGGCTAGGATGTTTGACCGTGTTATACGTAGACGGCTGATTTTAGGGTTGTTAGGGTTGATTTGGGATTGGTTTTAAACTATTACTGGTTTGATTTGGGGTGTGACTGTTGTTTTGCGGGGGTTTGTATTCTTGAGGATTGCGGCCGCGTTAGCAGATTTGTTTGATTTAGTAAACTGTGAGGTTGCGGGTACTGTAGGTAGTTTAGTATTAGGTTTCTTTGTGGGTTTTTGGCAGTGTTTATTCGACTTCTATTTGTATGTGTTTTGGGGTATGATTGTAGAATTTGTTTGCGAAGGTTTATGTATTTGGTTATTGTATAGTGATACTTTTGATTATTTGTGGTTTTGGGTTTGGATTTTGTGTATATTCATTAGAGTTGGATTTGCTGGGTGCGGGTATAGTTTGTTTCTGTTGTGTACAATGATTAGATGGGTGGCTTTTAATTTCTGTGGACGTTAATTGTGAGTTTATTTTTGTTTTCGTTTACTTTGGACAGGTGCTTTATGTTTAAGTTTTTATAAAGATTTGTATAGATTGCTTGAGATTGTTGGTAGGGCTGATTGTGTAAGTATTTTGCATCCTTATAATTTAGCATAGGGATTGTCAGAAGTTTCGCAGAGTTGCTTTATATTTGCGATGGATTTTGACATATTTGTATGATTTTGGAACGTGCATTTGCAGTGAGCGTTTGTGGGATTGTTTATGCTTGTGTTGGCTTTGCGGTAAGAAGTTTTGGTGTGGTTTCTTATTCTTAATGGTAGCTTTTATTGTTAATTATATTTGTGGGTTTGTTTGTTTTGAGTGGTTTGTGTTTGATGTTTTATGTGTTTATATTGTAGATGTACAGGTGTTTTTGGTTGGACTTACTTCTTTTATTAGTATTTCGCTGGGTTGGTATCTTTATGGTCATTAAATTTGTTTTACTGTTTTATAGATGTTGTATGGAGTTTTGCTTTCGTGGGCAAGCTGCATTTAAGGTTTTGCGTTAATGTTTTGGAACGTTTTTAGAATTTGCTGTAATTTATTAGATGTTTTGCTTTGTGTACGTTCCAGAAGTTATTGTATTTGGGTTGGTGTAGTTAAGCTGTTTATATAGATTTCGAGAGGTTTTACTGCGGTATGATTTTAAGGTTATTTATGTATTTATTGTAATACTATTGATTTCTCAGATTTTTTGTTGATGTTATTACTTTATACTTGTGATGATATGTATTTGGGTAGATTGTTATAGGCACGTAGTTTTTAAATATATTCTGATTAGTTTGCCTGATAGGTTGGGCAGTTAATGGATTTGTTACTAGATTGTACTGGATTTATAGTTGGCTTATTGGATTGGTGTAGACGTTTTACTGGCTTTTGATTGTGTAGTTTAATTTACTTACGTGTATTATGTGTGCTTGTCAATGTTGTAGATGTCAGAGTTTGCTACGAGATGTTCGTTATTTGTAATTGTATGTTTGTTGCGTTTGGGTGCATAAATGCGGTTTAATTGGCTTGCTTGAATACTTGCGTAGATGTTTGTTTTATTTTGTTTTATGGCGTTATATTTGATACTTGGTATTTATACAAATTGTTCGTACGGGTAGGTTTAGTTTACGCGGGCTTTTTGATGCTTTATAGTTATGGTTATATTGGTTTAGATTCGTGTTGTTTTGGTGGAGTTTCAATAGGTTTTATTTTGTGTGTACGGTTGTGTTGGTTTGATGACCTGTTGTAGGAGTTTGTAGCTTTTATGGAGCTTTTTGTTGTTGTTGTGGAGTGTTGGTATTTTATAGCTTATTGTGTTACTTGGTCGGCTTGGTTTTTGATGGTTTGTGATTTACGGGTTGTTTTGATGACTTGGATTGCAATTGTTAATTAGTGGTTACTTTGTATTTGTTAGCGTTGGGTTTTGATTTGGGTGTTTTTGTTTGTATTGTTTTAAATTTGGATTTATTTGATGTTTAGGCTGTGTATGTTTTATAAAGGCAGTACGTTGTTGGATGGGATTTCTCAATAATGAGTTGCATTTAAGGGTTTGTTTGTTTGCTTGGTTTGTGTTTTTGTTATGGAGTCTGTTTATGTTGTAGCCACAATATTTGCTAGTTTATTCCTGTAGATTACTGTTGCATTGGCTATATTATTGGTACTTATGGATTGTAGAGTTGCTAGGTATGTGTAGGTTTGAATCTAATTGTGTTAAGCGCAGGGTTTTATAGAATTATGGTTTACTTGGTTTTACAACACAGGTTAGGTTTCTTGGGGGTTTACAGACTTGTTATTTTAGTGTTGCGAGTTTCGTGGGAATTTAGTTGTTGGTTAGCGTCGATGGGTGGGTTTGATACTGGCTATTTGTTATGAGTTGTGAGCCTTTGGAGTCTACTGGTTGTTTAGTTTGTTTTCGTACGTAACTTGCGTATTTATTTTGCTCGGTTGTGTGCAGGGATGTGTACTTGGGGTTTTGTTTTAAGTTGTGCGAGAGGTTTTCGATTTGTGTAGGTTTACAGTTTAGGGGTTTCGGTATTGGATTAGATGTACACTTAGGTTTGTAGGTTTGTTTTTAGAGGATTTACGTGTATGTATGTGGCATATCGTGCTAGGGTTTATGTTGTTTTGTTTGTGCATGTAAGGCTTGAGTTTAGTTATTGTCCAGTTTTCCGGGGTTGTGTAGATTTAGTGTTGTTACTTTATAATAGTATTGTGTATGGGCAGGTGATTTATAACTAGTTTGTTTGTATACTTTTGGTATTTGGATTTGGTTACTATGTTATAACTTGTAATATTTCCTTTTCCATTTGTTTTATATGTGTTATTACTTAGTGTAGTTATAGATAATGTAAATGTATTGGTGGGTTGTAGATTGGTTAATGGCTAATAATCAAAGTATTTTGGGTAGTTTTGTTAGATATACTAGTTTAGGTTTTATAAACACAGTAGTATTATACATGTTGTAGGTTTTGTTGGTTTGTAATTCATATTCTAGGGTTTACATAGACTTCATGTTTTGGTTTGGTTTATGGTTGGTTTGCATTTAGAGTTTTGTAGGTATTCTACTTTAGTTTGAATCTTTGGGTGTTTTGTTTTAAGTTGGCTTTGCTACTTTTGATTTGCTGTTACTTTTTGTAGGTTGGGTTGTTTACTTTACGTGGGGTGATTTGTGCATTAAATTAACTTCGTATATATGTTGCATTTTTGAGGTCTTTTGGGTATATTGTCTCGTTGTTATACGTAGTGTTTGTGTTTTAGGAGTTGGTTATGTAGGATTGCATAGGTTCCAGTTGTTGATTGGGGTTTGCATACCGATCATTAATGATTACTTCGTTTTGGCTGTAGATTTAGCTTGCTTTGGATTTTAGATATAGAAAGGTTTGTGATATTTGTTTATACAGATGGGTAGGTTTGTTTTACGGTATGGCTACATGGTTGTGCGGTGTTGCATTGTTTGCGTTGGGAGGTTTGTTTGAGTTGGGCTGGGATTGGTTTTGGTTTACGTTTTGTGCTAATTGGGGTGTGAACTGCCGGATTTTGATGTGGTGGAGGGTTGATATAATATAAAGATGTGGAGTTTTGGGCTTTAAAGCTTATATTGGCAGCCTTTGTGAGATCAGAGATTTGAGTTGTTGGGTGTTGTGGGTTACTAGGTTGCTTTTAGTAGGTTTATTATGCGTAGCTGAGCGAAGTTTTTCGGCTTTAGGGTAGTGCTTGGTGAGGTTGTTTACTGGTTGTTGGAGCATTTAGTTTCTCTACTTTGGGTTTATAGTGTTTGCATGTTTGCATTGTAACGAAAGTCCTGTAGAGTTTTGTTTTGCTGTTGGGCTTGTAATGTAGATGCAGAGTTGGTGCATTGTGTTGTGAGGTTTGTAGGTTTGTGTTTAAGTTAGTTTTAAAGTTTGTATTGGTTTGGTAAGTTGGCACTTATGTATGAATGCTATGTTTAGGTGTTTGACGTTATGATAGTTTTTGTGGATTGACGTTAGGTTATTTGCAAGGTGACTTTGTTTTCGGTAGTTTGTGTATTTTGGGTGCGTGTTTTGCGTTGGGTTTGCGTTTGTGAGTTGTGTATTTTGTAAGATGTTTCCGTTAGTGCTAAGCTTGCACGTTGTGATACGGGAACAGGTACTTGCATGTAGAAGTTTTACTAGTTTGGCTTGCGGCTTTGTAACCGTTGGTTATAGTTTTCCTTTGCGGCTTTTTGATGGGTTTGCATAGATTTTTCGTGTTTAGGTTTGGGTATGCAACATGATATTGTGTGATACGAGTATTTGGCTTTGTTTATAGATTTGATTGTGATGTATTGTGGATAGGTTTGCTTTAGCTGTGGGCATTGTGGTGTATTTCTAGGTTTCTTGTTATGTGGTGTTGCTAAATAGATTGTTACTTGGGTTTGGGGTGCAGTTTATATTAGATTGTGGGGTGGCTGTTATTAAAGTTTGGTTATTGTGTGCTGGTTTTGTTTTGATGATTGTGTAGTTTGGTTTCGGGATGCTTACGTATAGACGGAGGGTTACTTGCTTGTAGTTGTTGCTTTGTCGCTGCTCGACTTCTTCTTTATAGACTTCAATACAGGAATGCTGATTAAGGATGTGGTTTAAATTAAAGTAAGTGTGGAATATAGATTGTAATAGCATACTTTTGGTTTTTTGTTGTTATTTAATATTACTTGTGCATTATGGGTTATGTAGTGGATTCATACTTTCTATAGGTGTTACTTTATTGTATGGTTCTGCTCATATAGGTTGTTTTGGGATTGTTCGCAGTTTCTGTTTTGATTTGGGGATCTTGGACACTCAGAGATTTTCTTATTTTGTAGTATTTCGCTTTGTAGGCTATATGAGGGTGATGTGTTTAACAGCTGCTAAGTGGTTTTATTTTGGTGCTTATAACTGTGTGTTTATTTTGATTCAGATGTGAGTAGTTACTTAGGTTGTTTTATTTGGTTTTAGTTTACCTGGGGTGTTGCTAGATTTATTTGGGCTTGTACTTTGTTGGTTAGATTTGCACGTCATATAAGTTTGTAATTTTGTCGATTCAATACGTGTTTGAGTTGTTATTTTGGTGTTGGGTTTTGCTTTTAAGTATTATTAGTGCGGATTTTACATTTCACATTTTATTTTCGCTGAGTGTGAGTTTTGTATAAGGTGTTTGCATTTTATGGGTGCGCGTTTTGTGCTTGGACTTGAGTGAGTGTACCTAGTAGGGTGTGTTTGCTGGCTTTGTTTTTAGTTTTTATTTTGTTTGTGGTTTGGTTTACTAGGTGGTTTGCTTGTTTGAATTGTAAATGAGTTGTTTTTGTTGTTTTTGTATTTTACGTCTGTGTTTCTTATTTTAGTTTGTTGCGCATATTTGGGGTTTTATGCCTATATTTTTGGTGTATTAAGTGTAATGGTTTGCGTGTTATGCTGAATTTAGTATTGGCTGTGGACAGGGTTTGCTTGGTTTATTTGAGGTTGGTTACTTTTACTTTCTAAAGGCTCCAGATTTAAGTTTTGTTAGGTTTTGTTTTATGATTGTATGTGTTATGATTAGAGTGCTTTATTATTGTGGTATGTTGGTAGTTTGCTAATTTCTTTATAGAGTTTCCAGATTTTGTAGGTTTCTTTATGCGTAGAGGATTACTTACTTCTGTGTGATTTATATTTTGTTGGGTTATTGTTTTATTTGTATTTATTAGGGGAGTTTGTGGTACACGAGGGGTTTTAAGCATTTTGTAGGAAACTGTGTTGCTTTACCATGTGAGGTTGTGTTGCCATGTTGGGGTTATTGATTAGTAGTTTTACTAGGTGTATAATGGTATATAAGGAGGTTGTTATTAGCGATCTGCAGGGTTGCATTAAAATACATAGACACCCATGTTGCGTTTTGTGAGGTTTTATTATTGCTGATTTATAGCTTGATAGGTGTTTAGGGGTTGCTTGGATTTGACACTTTCTTTATATTGGTTTTGACTTTTATTTGCTTTACTTTTATAGATATGTACATGATTTGGATTGCAATTGTAGATTTGTTTGGGTTTAGGTTTATTGGTTGTGTTTTACGGTTGTGGTTTTCGTTGTGGATACGTTGTATTTTTCATTCATGTCTTGTTACAATGTCTGCTACTTTATGGGTTTGGATTGTTTGTGGGTTTTTGGTTTATGGACAGGTTCCGGTGTGTTTGAACTTCGTTATTAGTTGTTACGTACTGTGTTTGTTGTTTACACCGACATTTGTTACATTCACTTTGATATTGGTTTGGGTATAGAATGTAATACGTACTACGCCCGTGGATCTTATGTTGCAACTTCTTGCATGTTCATTGAGCGTTGTAATTTTGCTTAGATCCTAAACGTGTATTTTGTTTTGTGGATTTTAAGGTTTTATTTAGGTATCTTGCATAGATTTGTTTTTATGGTTATTTTACTGCTATAAACACTATAGAGAATGTTTATGCTAGGTTTCTGTTTGTGCCTTCTATTAACTGCTTTTTCGCTTGCGGTAATGTTATAGTTAAATTATTTGCATTACTTTATACTTGGATTTGGTTTATAGAGTTTGGTTTATTTTTGTTGTTTCGTTTTGTTAAGCTTGGTAAATTGTTTTATAGTATTTTTTGTTATACAACCGTGTGGGTTTGTATTTTGTTTTGTTTTGTGGTTTTATGTTAGAGGTTTTTGTTTGCGGGATTAGTTTGGGATTTGTGTAGGTGCTTTGAATATATGGGTTTGCTTCTCGTCGGTAGGTAGCACTTTTGTGTAGGTTGTTTGTATGGTCTGTTACATACATTGGTAGGTTTACGTGCAGATAGGTTTGCGTAGTATTAAACTGTTGTTATGTTACTTGTTGTTATGGTTTGGGATGTTCTAATATGCAGTGCACTTCGCAGTTCCTTGTGTTGTGTTTTAGTTTGCTGATATTTGGGTACTGCATTATTTGATGTATGTTTTCTTTCCGGGGTGTTTGTTTACTTTGGGTTGCCTACATTTGTGGGATTGTGTCTACGCATTAGTGTGGCTTTTGATTATTCTGGGTATTATGGTAATGGTGAGTTATGTTGGTAGTAGTTGCGTTTCGGGAGGTTTGTATTATTTAGGTTTGTACATTATGTTTAGTTTTGTTTGTTTTTTGAGGTGGGTGTTTTGTGTTGGGGTTTGCTTTTGCTAGTGGGTTTGGTAATATTGCTTGTTTTGCTGCTAGAATTGTGGGCAAACTACGGAAATATTGCGTCATATAGGGTTGATATAATATAAGAACCGGGTGGTTTTGACTATAAATAGTGTTTTTTAGAGTAATTTTCATGTTTTTGTAGTTAGTAGAGCCTTTAAGTAGGGTTTGGGTATTACTATAGTTTGTTATGTTATTGGATATTTGCAATAGTTACTCTGAGTTATAGTTTGTGTTTATATGTATTGGAATAGGTATAGGTAGGGTTAGACGAAGGGTGCTTGTGGGTGTTTGAAATGTGGTTTTTAAAGTTGGTTGGATTTTCGTTGTGAGGGGTACTTGGGTTACTTTTGTTTTGTGTTTATTTGTGGGAGTTCGTTGTTCCCTACATATAATTGACACTTTGAGGGTATTGTAGGATTTATACTTTCTTTGTAAGTGCTAGAGGTATGTAGTTTTGCGGTGTAGTATGTGTATGCTAGAGTTTTTACTTAGTGATTTATGATTGTTTACATCATAGTGGCATTAGTTGTTTAGTTATTTGCCGGTTTAGTTGCCGCTGGATATTTTGTATTTAGGGTGTTAGACTTGCTGTTAGGGATTATATTGGTGTTGCAATTTGCTGTTATAAATGCTGGTTAGGTTATTTGTGCGTGGGTTGGATGATTGTTGTATACTTTATAGACCGTACTTTAGGATTGCATGCGCTTTTTGTTAGTTTGGATTGTTTAGTTAGATAGCTTTGTGGGATGTGTTTGTACGCACACTGGCTGACGAATTGTATATTTTGTGTTTTACTGTTTTCATATAGATTGGATGTACATGTGCATTACTTTGTTAGTTCCTTGTACTTGCATTGTTAACCTTGTTGAGCTTTCATGTATGCATATTTGAGTTCTGGCACTGTTGGTTCGAGTTTGCGTAGTACTTTCATTTTAGTTTGTATCTTGGGGTACTTTCCTGTTTTGTTTGGTTTAGGGTTTGGAAGGGGTTGGGTTTCCGCCATTCAAGATTGTGGGGTTACAGGTTTTGATTTCGTGTTTGTGGGGATGGTTGCTGAGGTTGATTCGTAGTTTTTATTTGTGGATTTGTTGTGAGGTTTTCGCGTTTCGGAGGTTGTGCGATATAATTGTGTTTTCAGATTTGTAGAGATACACATTGTTGTAGCTGGTAGGTTTGCGTGGGGTTTGTTGGGTTTGGGTTGTTTGTTTATTTTATTTGTGGATTCATACCGTTTTTATGTTGTTTTGGGTTGGGTTGCGGGGTGAATTTGATTGTGTTATGTTTTGGTTTAGTTTGTAGCTTAGATTTTGCTGGGTTTCTTTTGTTAGTTACTTGTAGTGTATGTTTGGGTTGTGTATTACGTATTTGTGGGTTTACGTCTGTAGTTTGGGATATAGGTTGTATTCCGTACGCGTGATTTTGTAGTTTGATGTGAGAGTTGTTTTGGGATTTGTAGGTAGGCTTGTTGTTTTGTGTAGTGGTTGTATCGAATTTACATGTATCTGTTAGGAATTCTTATGTTTATGTTTTTATGTTAATGGTGATGCTTTCGTTTTATGTATATTTATTGCATGTACTTGTAATATTGATACCACTCTGCATTCATTGTTTGTTATTACTTTGATATGGATGTAGTTATAGTGTATTTTGCGTTTAGATTGTATTTTGTTTGTTTCCAGTTTTAAACGGGGATGTTTAGTTTTATTTTATGGTTGGTTTCACAGTTTTGGTTTACTTGTTTAAGTTGTGGGTATACTTTCGCTTGATGTGTTACTTTTGCTATTGCTGACTTTGTTTCAAGGTTTCTGTGATGTTATTGGCTTTCGTTTACGGTTGATATTCATACATTAAATGATAATTTTAGGCTTTAGATTTTGACTTGCTAGTAAGTATGGTGCGTACACGTTGGTTTGTGGGTGGTAGTCATGTACATTTGCTTTCTTTCTTGGGGTAGTTTCTCCTTTTGTTTTACTTTTGCGCGTATAGTTTACTTTTGATTTTTGTGATGGGTTGGTATGCTGTTGCATAAGTTTGGTTTTGCGTTTGTAGGATTGTGATTTGGGTTACTGTAGGTAGGTTTGCAAAGCAGTGTGTAAGTTACCGTGTTTAAGAGTTTGTTTTTAGGTTCGTTTACTGTTTTATTTACAGGTTGGGTAATGTTGTGTGTTCGTAGTTGTTGCTTATGATGGTAGCTTAGGGTTGTGGGTTTGTAAGATGCGTATATGGTGTGATTAGCCATGTACTGGTTTGCTACATATAGATTTTGGTTTTGGGGTTCTAGGATGTGATGCTTTCCTTTTGGTGTGTTTTTTGTACCTTGGTTAGATTCGGATTTGTTGCTTGCGTGCAGGGGTTATTGTATGTTGCAATTTTGTTATTTTGTTATAATGGTTTATTTTGTGGCGGGAACATGGGTTGTTTGTTGGATGTATCTGCGAAATGTTGTTTTTTGGTTGAGCATCATTTTACATGCGTATCTTGCGAGGGTTGCTATTCCCTGTTGCTGTTTATTACTTAGAGGTTATAGTTGCTATGATAACTTGTTTTTGGTGCTTATGTTTCGTAATTGCTGTAGACTTTTAGGTAGTGTTGGTTTTTTGTGTTGAGGGTTTGTTAAGTTTGTGTTTGTGGGACGTTTTGCTTGTTTTCGTGGATATGTTTCGTAGATTTGGTGTGTCTTTCAAACTACATTGTGCGCTGCTTTGTTTGTATGTTGTAGGTTTACTTTTGTTGTTGTTATGTAAGTATCTACTTTTGCAGTAGGGTTTATTACTGATCAAGGTTTTGTGGTTGTATTTAGACGTTGGTTTAAAGGAGGCTGATAGATGATTTAGTTAGCTGGTAGGTTGCACGATTTTGTATTTTGTTATATTGTGTTAATTGGTTTATAAACGCTACTAATTTTGTGATTTATTTGGTTTAATTAATTTCTGTATAGTATAGTTTATGTAGTTGCTGGATACAATGGTAACTGTTTGTTTTGTACTTTATTATTCCGCAAGAATTTGTTGGGTTTGGTGATTTGCTTCATTGTGATTTATATTGAATGTAATATTATTATTCCCGTTACTTGAGTTTTTAGTGTTATTACTTTATATTATAGTTAGTTTATATCGCTTTGATTTACAAGTTGTTTGCTTTTCTTTTAGTTTTCGATGTAGTGTTTTGTTAGCTTGTGGGTGTGGTGCGTTGTTGGGTATTGGTATTGTTTGCGTGTTTTGGAGTTTTGTGATAATGATTTACTAGTTTGTTGTGGTTTATGTTTTGTGTACATCGTGTTAGGTGTTTGCTTTAGGCATATATTCGTAATAGCGGGCCCCCACATAATTCAAGTATTTGTTTTGGCTTAAGTTTTTGTTGGGTTTTTAGAATTTGGTTGTGGAGCGGCTAGATTTCTTACAGTTGGGTGTGGTTAAATAGTGCTAGATTTGTTTGTGTTTACAGGGTTTTCTTTCCTATGGTTTGTATTGCGAGTGGATGGTTTTGTTTACGGAGGTTTGTCGTCTTTAGATTTTGGTTTAGTTTGGGTTGTTGGGTTTTTTCGCTGTAGGATGTATTTGACCGGTTTGGGTTTTGGGGTAACTTGTTCATATTGTCCTCATTTTGTGACGTATATTTGGTTTGTTTATTTTGGGGTTTTGCAGGACGTTTTTGATGCTTCGGGTTGCTTCCTTCAGAATTATGGTGCTGATATCTTTGTGTTTTTGCAGGATTTCGAGTTGGTGGCCAGATTGTGGTATTGTTACTTTCCTGTGACCCCTTGATTTTGGGGTTTTATAAGTGAAACTACAGAAAAGTGGGTTGACGGAGGGTTGATATAATATAGTTGTGATATGGGCTATTTGTCATATGCGAGGTTAGGGTTTTTGAGTGGGTTGGATGGTTTTAGAGTACTTTTGCGTTTTGGTCGGTAGTCGGTTGTTTTAGGGGTTGGTATTATGGTGCGTTGTGATACTATTTGTTAGTGGTATTCGGTATGTAGACTTAGTGGGGTTTCGGCAGAGTACTTGTGATTTGTAGATTTAGAGATTTTATAAGTTGGTGTATACAGGGATTGCTTGTAGATGTTTAGGTTTTATATTTGTACTGCATATGTTAAGACTTTTCTTGTAAATCTGTTTGTTTTTGGATTTTGTTTGCTATAAGTTTGTTGCTTGTTGCTTTGGGTTTTATTTGTAGCTGCTTTTAGTTTAGGATTGATATTGTGTGTGGGTTGCAGTATTTATGTTGGGTTATTTTGTATTTGTTTAGCTTGGAGTGTATGATTCGTCGAGGATTAGTATACGAAGTTCTAAGTGGGTTGTGAGTTTTGGTTTTGATTTATGCGTTCCTAGATTGGTACCCGATGATTATAGTTGTGCATAAGAAGGTTTGTTGTTGGAGTTTCTTTGAGGATTTAGGTGTTATATGTTTAAAGCTTTTGTAGCTTGTTTTACAGATTCAGAGTGTTAGACTCAGGGAGGGTTGTTATTGTAGGGTTGTAGAATAGTAGGAGTCTTTTGGTTTTTGTAGGCGAAGATTGCTTTCGTGCATTGTTTTTGCTGGTTTGTTGACACAGTTTGTTTGTTGTTTAGAGACAGGTTGACCGTGTTTGTAGGTTCAGCTAGATACTTTTATCATTTATATGGATGATTTTGTTTGCTTGGTATTTTAAGTTGGTTGTTTCGTTTTGGAGGGTACTTTCACTGGGTTTTGCGATTTTGTATTTATCGTATTATGGTTTAGATGTTGTGTATTTGTATGTAAGATTTTGTTGGATTATATTTGTTGTAGTTTTTATTTTGGTTGGTGGATATACTGTGTATATAATTCAAGCTTTTGGAGTTTTGCTTTGTGCAGGATTTATAGTAGTCGGTTACTTGTGTGTTAACTTTACTTACAGGTTATAAGGTTTGTATCCTGCGTGGTGTTAGAGGTTTCGTATACGTCTTAATTTATTATATGTGATATTGGAATTTTAGCGAAGAGTTGTGCGTATGGGTCAGATTTTTGTTGTTTTGTTTGGTTTTGTAGTGAATTTATATGTTTGATTGTATGATTTTGTTTAGTACAGAGTTGTGATCAATGACTTGTCTTTTTATCAGGTTGGGGTTTGTTCTGTGAGTTTCCAATTTATGTGCGGGTTAGTTCTGCGTTGCACTTACTTCATTTCGTCGAGGATGTTGTTTTGTTAGACTATTGCTTAAGCGTTTGTTACTGGGTTTTACGGTGGGGTTTGGTAGTTAATTTGTATGGTAAGCTGTTTATTTTTGTTCATACTATGTTTGTATTATGAGTGGTTTATTAGGTTCTGCTATTTGGTGTGGTGTTATGTGAGTTGGACTTTAGATTTGCAAATTACCTTTTGACTTGGTTTGGCTATATAATGATGTTTATTTTGCAGTTGATTTCAGTTTTTACTATGGTGTACTTTTGGTTTCGAGATAGTTTGCTTTCGGTGACTCGTGATTGTGTAGTAGGGTATTGCTTTATTAATATTCTTTATTTTGCAGGAGTTATTTGTGTATTGCATGTTATGGACAGTTGTGTGCACGTTTGACTTGTATACTTTGTTCCCTTTTTAATAATATTTGGCGACATTGTGTTGTATTATTACGTGTATTTGTTTTT
>JASAOA010001282.1:0-14880 GCA_030849815.1 Vickermania spadyakhi | reverse complement strand
TTCTAGAGTTATTGCTGTTATTTGATTTATATTTGCGTGCTGTGGAAAGTATGTTTTAATGTTATATTGGATTTAAACTGATTCCGTTTTAGAGGTGTTGTTGTTTGGCTTTACGATGTACTTGTTGTTTCTAATTTGTCACTTTGTATCTTGATTAATGTTATTGGCTGTACAAAGTTTGGTTATGGGTGCTGTTTCCCCGATTGCAAGTTGTTTTGTTACAGAGGTGGGCTGTAGTTTACTTTTCCTTTTGTTTGGGGAACGTGCTGTTGTTTGGGTTGTTTTTATTGTTTTACGTTTGAGATGGTTAGTTTGCAATTAGATGGTTTGCATTTGTTTATGGATACGTGTTTTGTGTTTNCTGCTATTTGCTGTGGCTTTGAAATTTACGTGTAGTTTTATATTTTGATATTCGGGGTTGTTTATTTTTGTTTTGTATATTGTGATTAGTATTAGTTATATGGTGCGTGTTTTCTTTTGTCAAGTAGGTTTGTTATTGGATGTTGTTTCGTGGTGTTATTACTGGTACAATTTGGTTTTGCAAGTTTGTGGGTGGGTATATTGCAAGACTACTTAGAGTGAACGTGTACTACTGTATAGTTACGTGAGCTTTTTGGGTTTCGTGTAGTTAGGTTTAGATTGTTGTATGTGTTTGATTTGATTTATCTTTGGTTTGTTGTTGACGCTAATTGTAAAGTGTGTAGGTTCATACGTTTATGTCTGGTTTGCTTGCACGTTGGTTTTTAGGTTTATTTGTTTTGTAATATCGTGTGTTTGTCGTCCGTTGTGGACTTGGGTTTTGGCCTTGATATTTGTTATTTGAGGGTAGGCTTGTGCTGGTTTGTTTGATTGTATGTTTCTTTGATGCACATATGTTTACAGGTAGTTTGTGTAGACACATATTTGGGTGTTTGTGTTTTGTAGTTGTAGTTTGGTTATGCGTACTTGGGTTGGTGTTTTTTGTACGAGGTTTTGGTGGCTACATTTATAGAGTTGTTACTTTGTAGTTGGGTAGGCTGGTGTATTGCAGTTGTCTTGCCGTACAAGGGCTGCAATTCCGGGGAACTTCAGTTATCGGGTGTGGTGGAGGGTTGATATAATATACATATATGCAGGTTTTGGGGTTAGAGTAGGGTTATAAGCGCTTGTATTGGGTATTTTAGGCTTTGGTATTACAGGCTAATAGTTTAGTTAGTTGTAGATTTGTAGGTTAAAGTACGAGTGTGCTTGGGGATCGTTAATTTTGGGCTTTTGGGTGGTGGTTGGGTTGTATGGCGATATGGGTTTGTATTTTGTGGTTTTGCATTTACGGTAGGGCTGAGTATATTGTGTGTTAGCGACAGGGGTTTACGTTAGGTTTGTGTATTTATTTCGAATATTATTTCATATTCAGATATAGCACAGTTTACGAGTATTGTAGTTTTTGGGTTTACTGGTAGGGAAACGTGTTTACTTGTACTGCGTATTTCTGCTTTTGTAGTTTAGGATTTAAATTTAGAATTTGAGTAGTGGTGTTTGGGTTCGCAATAAGTTCAGTACTTACGTGATTGGGTTTGCGTTTGGGGTTTATATGACTTACAATTATTTTTCGTTGCTAGTTGCTAAGCTTTCCGACAAGGGTTATTTTCCGGGGGAACCGTTTCCTAATGGTCAGTTTACGTGTAGAATTGTGGTATGCTAGCAGTTTACTGTGTTATCGCATGATTTTATTTTGGGTTGCGGGTAAGTTGCTGCATAAGCTTTATACACCGTGGTGTGGAGTTTTATGTTTGTATGTTTGGTTTGTTTAGAAGTAGATTGTTTTACAGTTTGGTTAACATGGTATTAGATTTTATGATGCTAGTTATGGCTTTGACTGTGGAGTTGGTTGATTTGTTTATGTTTGAGTTTGGGTACGTAACTTTCCGATTTGGATTGTTTTGTATTATATTGGTTGTTTCTGTTACGTTGGAATTGCACGTTTGAGGTTGCCGTTTGTTTGCTTAGCTTTTGTGTTTGTTTTGTGTGTGCGTTAACTGCTTAATAGTAAGTTATTTGTTTTATGGTGTTATAAACTTATTGTTGTACTTATAATTGATAGTAGTTGCTGTTTGTGTTTTACGTGTTATAGATGGTGGGTTGTGTTGATGCTAAATTGTATACTGCGAAACGTTTGTTGTAATAGTATATTCTTGTGATTGTAGTTTTTTGTTATTACTTTTTATGATAGATTATAGTTTAGGGTTTATGTTATAGTGTAAGGTTATTTGCGTTCGTAGTTGTTTAGTTTGGAGTTGGGCTTAGTTGTGAGCGCTTACTTTCCTATTAGGGTTAGATTGTGGTTTGGGATTTGCTATACTTTTTGTGTATGGATGTCTTGCTTGCAACGTTTTATGAGGGTAGTTACTTTGCTAGAAATTTAGTTATGTTGTGTTTATTTTACGTAGTTTGCGGCAGTGTTGTTATATGCTTGAATTTTGTTTGGGTGTGCTTTTTGGTTTGCCTCCGTGGTAGGTCGTCTTTGTAGGTGGTTGTAGGTTTGTTAATTGTGTACTTGATAACACTAGTACTTGTATTGTTGGGGTTTGGTAGTACCGCATTATATGCATATACAGTGGTGTGGGGTTGGGTTGCATGAATTTGTTGTTTCAGGTAGAGTTGTTTTGTAGACGTTATATGGTTTGCTTTTGGGTGTGTGCTGCACGGATTTGTAGGTTATGTTTGATACTTACTTGTGGTATTTTGTTTTAGTTGGTAGTGTGTTGTGGGTTATTGTAGGTTTGTAATGATAGTGTTGTATCTTTACTACATGCTTTCGTCTTGCGTGCTTGATTTACTTATGGATTAGGTACTTTGTATGCTTTGGAGTTTGGGGTTAGGCTAACTTGTATGTTCATAGTTTGTATATTTTGTATTTGATTACCTAGAAAGTTGTTGTTTGTTTTGCTTCGAGGTGTATTTGTTAATGTTACCTAGTTATACAATGTAATAGTTATATTTTCATCTTTTAATTTGTGGTATTACTTTATCGTTAATGTTAATTTATGTTTATGTTATAGTGTGCACAAGGCTAGTGTGGATTGGTTTTGTTGTTTGCTTGTGTAATAAGTTTTAGAGTATTTACATGTTCCATTGACGCGGCATTATGCGTACAGAGCACAACTTTATAGCTTTATTGTAAATATTTGATTTGGGTTGGATTTGAATTGATATAAGTTGTTTGTGCGTATAGATTGGGGTTTTGTATAAAGGTTGGTGTTATGTCATGGTAGGTTGTAGTTATGCGTTTGAAACCGTTTAGGGTCGCTTTTAGTGTTTTCTTTGTATGGTTTGGTTCTGTATTTAGAAGGTTGGTTGTGTTGCATCTTTGTAGGTTTAATGCTTGGTTAAATTTTGATTTGCATGGGTTTTTGAGTAGGTTTGCTTTTTAGTTTGTCGAGGTGTTTCGATTACTTGTTTGAATACTAGGTGTTTTGTACTATCCATTGTTTTAAGGATTTGTTTTAGTTTGCTTTTAGTTTGTTGTTTGCTTGTAACATTTATTAGTTTAAGTTGTTGGCTAAACGGGCCGGAAGATTGTTGTTTGTTTGTGGGTTTATGTAGTGTTTTGGGTTGTATTGGAGTGGTTATATGATACAGAGTTAGGATTGACAGCGTTTCGTGTTTGCCTTTGGGTTAGACTGTTTTTGATTTGTTGTTATGCATAGGGTTGTTGATTTGCGCGTGTTTTAGGGTTTGGTTGGGTTTGTTTTGTGGATTTAGAGTTGGTTGGGGGGGATGTTATACTTCGTTGGAAATTAAATAGTTTGCCTGCTTTTTAGATGCATGTTTGATAGTTTATATTTACTTAAGTTTTCATTTGTTGGAGATTTTGGGTGGTGGGTTTGTTGATTGCATGTTTGTTGTTTGTGGAGGTTTGGGTGTCGATAAATTATTGTGCCATATGTTGTATTGTGTAGTTGCGGCGGATATGTTTTATGTTACGTTTATCTTTGGTTTATTGTTTTAGTTTGTTGAGTGCGCGTTTTGCTCTGGTTATTGTATAATTACATCTTAGATTGGTTTGGGTGTTTGTCTGTTGTATACTTTAAGTGTGGGGGTTTTATTATTGTGTCTTTGGGTTTATGGTAGCTACTTGTAGATTGCAGGCTGTAGGTATGGTAGGTTGTATGTTTTCGTTAGTTTTGAAAGGTTTTGGTTGTGTTGTAGATTTGCGTAGATTTTTGTTTATTCACGGAATGGTTGGTTTTATGCAGCGTGTGTGATTAGTAGCGTAGATGGGCTCGGGTTATATAGAGTTTGTTATAGAATTTGTTTGTTTGTTATAGCTGTTGTGTTTGTGGGTTGTTTGCAGACTTGTTGTGTTGGTTTGTGCAGATAGTTAGGATTTCTCGTGGGTTTTTAGTTGGACCAGGTGTGTAACTCGCTTGTTTTTGTTTCGATATATTTGACGTTGTGGCTATAAACTTAACGTTTGCTCGTTCGGGTTTGCCTGCAAGATTTATTATTTTGTGTTTGGATGTTTTTATATTATAGATTTTAGGTTTATTTGTTAGGTGGATTGCAGTGATACCGTGCCGGATGGTTTTGTTTGAGGGTGGTTTAACTCTCAAGATTTTCTGTGTAGTTAGCTGGTGTTTCGTGGGATGTTTGGACTTGTTAGTTATACTGTGTTTAACTTTGACATTTTCGGGGTTTGTTTTCCGATACCTGCTTGTGCCGATGGTAGGCATTATAAGGGCGCCTGCAGATTCCTCGTCCTGTGTAGGGTTGATATAATATAAGGATTTGCTAGGTAGGAGGGTTTCTTGCACTTTGTAGGGTTTCCTTAGGGGTGTTGTAGTTTTGCTGGTATGCTGGTATTTGTAGATTAAAGGTTTGCTTGCTGGGTTTTGGGTTATATTGGTATAAATGCTGGGTTTTGGTTTGGGTACTTAGATTTGTGTGTTTGTTTGGTGGGCATATTGAGGGATTGGAGGTAATGTGTTTGATTTTTGATGCTTTTGGGGGTTTTTGCGGGTGGCTGCTTTTGCAGTGGTATTTAGAGGTAACTGCAGATTCCTTGAGGTGTGTAGGGTTGATATAATATAAGGGTTTGCGAGGTCGCCGAGGTTGTTGACATTTTGATGGGTTCCTTAAGCTTTGGTAGGGTTTTGTAGGTTACATTGGTAGTTGGTTGTTGGAGATGTGTTTTGTAGTATATTGGATTATAGTGGTATAATTGCTGAGTTTTGTTTTGGGTACTTGTGGTTGGGTATTCGTGCAGATTGCGCGTAGTGGGATGGATTGGAGTAGGGTAGTTGGTTGCATTTTGATTTTGGTTGATGCTGAGTATTTTGAGTTTTTCAGATTTCGATTACTGTATTATAGTGTGTGGTTCCTTAGGGTTTGTTTGGTGTGAGTTGTTCTGGGTGTTAATTATACGTCGTTAGTTTTGTGAGGTGTTTACAGGTTGGGGATTATGTGTTTGATAGTTTAGGTTTATTACTTTGGATATGGTGTTGTTGTTCAAATGCGAGGTTGTTTCGTTTAGATTGTAATCGGTTAAAGGTGTTGGTTTTAGTATTGGTGTTAGGTATATAGATTTGTTGCGTGAAATTTGGCAGATATACTGTAGGTTGATGTGCATTTTTAGGTATGCTTGTGGCAGTTTGGACTTTCCGGTTTCTTTAGGGTTGTCAACGTTGTTATGAATCATAATTTTGAGTACTTATATTTATTAGTTTCTTTGTAGGTTGTTTGGTAAGGAGGGGTTATGAATGCTTTTGATTTTTTTACTTTGTTTCTTTGTTTGTTAGTTTGCTTGTTTAACTGTCGATGCTTTGCTTTTAAGTTGTGGTATGTTAGAGGTTTGCATCTTTGTTTTGCAGTAGTGTTTTTGATTGTGGTACTTCAGTGGGATGCACGTTAGGTTGGTGACATAGTTTACAGATTTATTTGTAGGTTTACATTGGGGTTTCAATATGTAGGTTTTTAGGTGTATTGTGGTGTTATGTGTTTGTTTACTTGCAAAATGGAATTGCACCTGCATGTTTATTGGTTTGTGTTGGCTATGTGTTGATGTGCTTGTCAGTAGGTGTATTGTTTAATTAACATATTGTGTAGAGTTGAGGTGGTTTGGTAAGTGTGTAGAGCACTTGAGGTTGGTTGCCACTTTGTATGCCTGTATACGGTATTTCCATAGGTTTGTGTTGATTGTTGTTTGTTATTGTTTGTGTTTTGGGGTTTGTTGTTTGTGGTGTTAGCACTAGTTTGGCACCGTGGTTACTTAATTAGAATTGTGGGGTTTTGAATACTTCGTTTGGCTCATTTTGCGGGATGCTGGTTATGGGATGGGCTACACGGGTTGGGTATTGTGCATTGGTTTGGGTTGGGTGTGTTTAGTATGTTGGATGTTTGCTATGGGTTGTGTTCATGTTGGGTGGTGTTGTTGTTATAGCCCCTGCAGAGGCACCTAGGTACATGTGTTTTGGTATAATATGTTTTGTGATAATATTGTAATAGTTGATTTTAAGCATCTTATAGTTTTGGTTTGTGTTGTTATACTTGTGTATTGTTTCTTATTTTGTTACGTTATATTTGTAGTTTGTGATGTGCTGTTTGATTTGTGGTGTTTAGACATATATTGTGAGATTTACCATGTTATATTTGCTTTAAGGTATTAGGTTATGGGTTGTTTTTGCAGGTTGTGGATTAATAGCATGGTTTGTAGTGTTTTAGGTTGATTTATAAGTTTGCTGCTGGAAATGTTTGCGTGACTGCTGTTGATAGATAGTATAGGTATTATGTAGTTTGATAGGTTTTTGGGTTTATCCCTGATTAATATTTAGTTGATAGCATATTATGGTAGGCAAGTGGGGTTTTTATGTTTTGTTAGTTAAGTGATGTTGGTGTGTAAATAATTGCTAGGGGTGTGTGTAAACCGCATACTTTGTGTTGCCGTTGTGGGTTTTGTTTGACGTTTTGACGGTTTTGTGGTATATAGTAAATCGTTTGTTTGCTTGTGGATGTTGTATTACTGGGAAAGTCGTCGTTGTGGGAGTTAGCTTATAATTGTGGATTTTTGTTTTAACTTGCTCTCGGCAAGGTATAGTTGCTTAGATTATGAGGTTTTTAGTATACTGTGGGTATGTATGGGAGTTGGAGTACTTGTGGATTTCGAGTTACATTTATAGGTTTGTAATATTGATTTCTTATTTTCTTTATTTATGGTTGTATTACTTATAGTTATGTAGATATTTAGTGTGTTGTGTGTATGTTTTATATGTAACGTGTTGTAGATATTTTGTTTATTTTGTGAGGGTATGTTTGTTTTAGGTTTTATTTGATTTGTTTGTGCTATTAGAGTTTGTGTTTAATGTTTACGGGTTGTAAGTTTGTGCATACTTCTGCGTTAACTCGTTAGCTATTTTAATGTTGTTATATACTTTAGTATTTGCATTGCATATTTGATCCAGGAATCTTGTGTTTTGTTTGCTTTTGTTTTAGGATTTTGCGGGGTTTTGTATAATGAGTGGTATTTACAGTTTTATTTAAGTTGTGTACGCTTTATTTTGGGTTTGCTCATTTACGGTTGTGACAAGTATGGGTATGTTTGGTGCTTGTATTGTAAATTTTATTGCTGTTTTGATGTTGTTTAGTTTACTTTACTGTTGTGCGCGCTATATGTTTAGAGTTTCGGGTTTCGCAGGTGGGTAGTTGTACTTGTTTTGTTTTACAAAGCATCATTAATTGGTGTTGGGGTTGCTTTGTTTATGTTTTGGTGTTATGGTAGCCATGTGTGCGACACTCCTTATGGTTAGCGTGCTTTGCTAGAGGGCGTGCGCGTAGGATGTGTATTGCTAGTTGAGTATATTGTTTGTGTGAGTTTCCTTTTGCTTGCTGCATTGGCTGTGCGTTTAAGTAATTCGTGTATTGTATAGTTTGTAGTGAGTAGTGATGTGTGTTAGGTTATGTTGTTAGTTGTAGTTTACTTTCTGGTGCAGACTGTGGGTTTTTAATTCGGGGTTTAACTTTACTTTGTGTGGTCTTGCCTTTGTTGGGGGTTTAGTAAGTTTCGCAATGATTTGTATGCATACAGATCTGTTTATTTCTGTGGGCGATGCTGTTTTGTTGCAGTTTGTGGTTTGTGTTCTGCATTACGTAGTTTGAGTTTACACTGGTTTACTAGATTGTTATATTAGATATTTGTTTACTTACCTGTTGATTTGTCTTGTAGATTAGGTTTGCGATAGTAGGTTTGTTGTAACTTAGTTTTAGATTATTATAATGTTTGTTGTTTGTGGTGTTTTGGTTTGATAAGATGTTGTATGGGTTTCTTTTGTTATGGTGGGGAGGGTTGTTTGTGCCTTGTTTTTGTGGGTTGTTTGTATTTGTTTGTGGCGTTACGATTTAGCTGCGTTTATGCCTACTTCTTTTTGTTCATTGTATACTGCATACTTAACACTAGGTGTGGGTTAGGGTTGTGGTTAGAGAAGAAGTCTGGTTGGGGTGATTGTGGTTTTGTACTTTTAGTTTGTGTTCGTTAGTGGTTTGTTGAATTTGGAGGCATGCGTTCCAGATATCTTTGAGCTTGGGTTTAATTTAAGCTAGGTTTTGTGGGTTTTCCCTGTAGGGGTTTATTGGCAGATTGTGGGCACCTGCGGGATTTTTGTCTGCTAGAGGGTTGATATAATATAGGCTCTTGGTGTTTACATACCTGATTACGGGGGAATAGGCGTATTTGGCCTCGTTAGAGTTTGCCTGTAGGTGGGTTATTCCAGTTTAAGAGGTGAGTTTCTGCAACTTGCTGATTTTCGCTTTTGTATTGTTTGTGGTTTTGAAAAGCTTGGATTTTGAGGGTTTTGTTGCTTCTTTTTGCTTGTGGGATGCATGTAGGTTGGGTGAGTTTTGTGATTGGTAGACATTCCGATTTGGGTGGGCAGGTGTGTTAAGCATTATGGACTTTCTGACTTAGATTTACGAATTACTCGTTTTAAGTTTGTTTTGATTTTTAAGCGTATGTTTATGTTTGGGTTTTCCTAGACCATTACTTATGTTGTTTAGGTTTTTGACATAGTTGTTAGGATTTAACTTATATTAATATAATTGTGTGGTTTATTGTGTTGTTGGTTTTTGTTTTAGTTGATTAAAGTAGGGGTGGTTGCAAGGTTCTGTTAGGAGTTTATTGTTGTAATATTGTTGGCGTGCATGCTTGCTATAGTTGTAAGATTGGTTTGTTTTGTTTCATTATAATTGTATTGGTTTGCTAGGTTATAAATGTGGTTTTTATGGTATCTTTATGTGATATTAATATTATTACCTTTTGTTTCATAATTAGTATTGTTTAAGGTTTCTGGGTTTCAGGGTTTAGTTAGGTATGTTGAGTGAGTAGTTTGTTTGGATTTGTGTAAGTTACTGGTTTGTAGATTTGGATCTTGTTTTAGTTTGGTGTTTAGTTTGTGTGTTTTGCAGTAGGTGTATCCTTTGATGGATTGTGTTGCCGTATGTTGCATGCTTCTGTTGTATTGGTTGTTTATGTTTGTGAGTATTGTAGGTTTGCTTTAAGTTTGTTGTTTATTTGTTTTACCTTATGATTTGTAGTTGTAGCTGATGTAATTTAGCTTATCATTTTAATGTGTTTGCGATACACTGTTAACTTGTGTGTATTGGTGCTGGCGGATACTGTAGCCTTTACTTGTGGTTTAAATCAGGACGGAATCCTGTGGATGCTTGATATTAAGGTTGCTTATAATGTAGGTTTTTGTGAGATGTTGAGGCTACGATGTTTTGTAGGGTATTTGCGCATGTTATTGGTGTTGCATGCATGTGTGTTATTGTCATTTAGGGTGCAATGATTACTACTATATTTGTGTAAATGGGATACGTGTATTTATGGTGTAGGTTTAGTATATACATTTTGTAGTTGTTGTTTTGATTTGCTAGTGCCAGAGGTGTACACTTCGTTGATTGCAAGTGTATTGTATATTTATAATGTGTACATTCCGTACCATGCGGTCACTGAGTTTGGCGTATTTTGTACAGCTTCGATAGAGTTTAACGTAGAGGGTGTGGTTGCTGCGTATTTTAGATTTTGTATGGAGTTTTGTGTAGGGTTTATAGTTGTTACACTTAGTGTATTTTTACTTGTTTTAGGTTTGTATGTGCATTATGGAGTGGTGGTCGTTTGTTGCTGTAGGTTTGTGATAATTTCGGTATTTACTTTGGGGTGTTATTATTGTTTATATTTTTTGTTATGTGCTTGTTGAGTTTGTTTAGCACGATGCTCGTATATACGCCGGAAACTTTGTGGGTGTTGGGTTTATGTGATAGTTTGTTAGTTTAGTTTACAGGTGAGCTTATGAGTTTTGTATACTGGGAGTATTTTGTATTTCATTACTTTTCTTGTTGGTGGTGCTTGGGGTGTTGTGTAGGTTAGGGTTGCGCATGAGTTTGTAGGGTATTATATATGTTGTTGTGTTTTGATTGTTGTAGTGGGTTAATGCTAGGTTTACATGTTTTGGTTTGGGTTTACGCTGTTGTAGACCTATGTTGTTGTTTGTAGTTATGTAAACGCGTACTTACGGGGGTTTTGTGTTAAAGGTTTAATTGTTTGCAGTTGTTGAGTTTGACGGATTTGGTGGATTTGTGCATGATATTGTGGTTGTGTTTGTTTTAACGTGTAAGTTTTATTGCTAGATTTACGGTAACTCATAAGTTTGCATTTAATTTAGCTTGGTATGCGTGTTTAGTTCTTGGTAGTGTTGCCGAGATATTTGGCATGTTTGGGATGTTGAATATTGTTTGGGGTTAGTATTGGTGGAACGTTTTGTAGATTGGATAATTTTGTGCCTTGATGATACTCGGCTTTTTATAAGTTGGGTGACTTGTTGTTTTGGGTTGTTCGTGGATTTTTGTTAGTGTCTTGATTGTATGTTTAGACTACTTTGGGTTTTCGTTGTGTAGTGTACTATACCATCCTATTTACTTATAGGTTTCTGACATTAGTGGTAGTAGGCTTTACTTTTAACAGTTTCATTTTACGTTGCGAGTAGGTGTGTGTTGTGGTCGTTAAAGGTAGGGTTTACACTCGTTGTTTGAATTGATTTACATATGTATCATTAATTGTAATATTATAAATATATATAATTTAATTATTACTTGTTAGATTTATTATGCGTTATATGGGTGTTTAGTGCTTATATGGGTAGTTGCCGTGTTAGGTTATGTTTTTTGGTTATGTTGTTACAGTGGCTTTCGGTTTACGTTTATTAGGCATGATTAATGTTAGTTTGTAGTTTTGCCGTTGGTTTACTTTCTTGAATTGATTTTAGACGTTGCTATTTTGTTGTGCCGGGCTTGTTACAAGATTGGTGGAGCCTGCTAGTTTTCATTAGGTTTTTTGTGGGATAGGTTATGACTGTTTTGGGTTTGATGATAGTTATTTAGGATTTTCCGTTTTTGGGAAAAGTTGGGGGTTGCTGTTTAAGGTTGTGTTTGGTATTGTGCATTAACTTATAGGTGTTATGTTTGCCGGTGCATACCAATTATGTAGTTTAGCGGGCGTATAGTGCTTTAATTGTAGGTTTATACATAGACTTTGTGTGAGGGATTTAGATGGGTTTCCGTGATTTGTTTGCTAGGTTACTAGTTTTGATTTTGGTTTTAAGTTTTAAGATATTGTGTTTTGCTGATCCGGGTTGTTTGTTTTTTAGTTAAAATAGTCTGATTGTCATATTGTTTTGCAGATTTGTCCAGTTTGTTATAACTTTTGGTTGTGTTGCGTTTTCCGCATGCGCTGTAGGGTTTTAATCTTGTGTTTATTAGGTTCTATGTTGATTTTGTTTGGTTTGGTAGATTGTGGTTTGCTTTGTTGATTTTGTATTGCGCGGGATTGTTATAGGATGGAATGTTTTGTAGTTTGCATATATTGGTGTGATTTTGCCGCTGAATACGTAGTTGTACATTGTATTTATTTTAGTAAGTCTTTGGTGTGTAGTTTTGCTTTTCTAGGATTTTGTGGGTTTATTGTAGCATGTGTGGGCGCAGATTGTTACTATCATATAAGTTTTTGTGTATTGTGTGTACTTTGCATGTTTTCATGTTGGTACGTTTTCCTTTTGCGTTTGACTTCCGTGTAATGATGCTGGTTGTTGCCTAGATTTGTTATTGTCTACTTCTGAAGCGTGGTGTTGCGTTTATACGGGGCTTTACAGGTGTTTGTTGTGGGTTTCTTCGAGGTTTGCGGTTTTTGAATGTGTTTTTATTTTAGGGTTCCGCTGTAATTACATGGTGCGGGCATCTGACCTGCAGGTTTCTCGCGCTGTGTAGGGTTGATATAATATAGGTATTTTCAGGTATTTTAGTATTTTCAGGGTAGATTTTAGGGTTTTTTGGGGTGTTTTAGGCTTATTTTAAGGTTTTTGAGGGATTGACGTTATAGTGAAGGGATTTTCCTACGTTTTGTGAGTTTCGCTAGAGGTTGTGGTGGGTTTTGGGTTTTGGAGTTTTTACCGAATTCTTATACCATAAGATTTTTGGAGTTAGGGCTGTTATAGACTGTTCGAGGTGCTGTTAGATTCGCGTTGGAATTATGGTTGGTAGCTTTGGTTGTTGTAAAGTTTGTAATATTTAGTTTCCCGAGACTTTCTATGTTAAGTTTAGGGTTGTTAAGTTGGGTTAATTTCCATAATTACAGTTGGGTTTTACCTTGTATTTTGTATTTTATGTATTGTATTTTGTAGTTTGCTTTATGTGTTTTATTGTAGGTTGGTAGGATACATGCGTATAAGTTTGTTTTTACATATAGCTTTCAAAAGACATTGTAAGTTCTGTGTATATTTTCCTTTAGTATACCGTGGCTGGTTTGTTTGGGGATGTTGTTATATGCGTTTGATTGTAGTATTGTGTAATATTTCTGACTTTCATTTTTCTTTTTTCGTTATTACTTATTTGTGATATGTTAGTGTTGTTGGAATTTAGTTTATTTGGGTAGGTTCCAGGTTTGTTGGTGTAGTTTTATTGTTTATATTATTGTATGCATGTGTTTGTAAGGCTGCCTATTAAAATGGTTGGTTTGTTTGTTTTATGTTTACTGTTGTAGAGCAATGTTGATGATCCTGATAGTTTTGGTTTTACTTAGTTGCATGCTGCGTACCTGAGTAGTGTTAGGGTATGCTGCTGATTTCGGATATTGTAGGGTTAGTACATGCATTATTTAGGACATGAGGTGTACTACTACGTATAAAGGTTGTGGATTTTGGTAAGTTGGGTTTTGATTTAGTTTTGGGCCTGTAATGTTGGATATTTTGGTTTCTTGGTAAGGTTTGTGTTTGTTTGGTGGTTTATAAAGGTTGGTAGTTCCTAACTTTTGTGTTTAGTTAAGTGGCTTGATATAGTTGTGTTTTTATTAGTAAATTTGCAGGATGGATGTTTTGGTTATGTGACTTGTACACATTTCTTTACTTTTGTGTATTGTATACATATAGCTACTTCCCAAATATGTACATGCTTTGTGATTTGATTGCTATAGATATTATTGTTAGAACTATTACAACGTGGTGTGAACGTTATTTTTAGGGTTGTTTTATTTGTTCTTTATTGTTGCTTTGGGTTGAGTTTTTTTGTCGTTGGGATTGTGTTTGTTAGATATGCTGTGTTACTTGTTTTATTTTGAAAGGTTAGGGTTTTATTGCTACAGGTAGTTTGTGGTTGTTTTGTTTTTAGGTATTCCTATTATATAAGACTGGGCTTACAGTTTTCGAGGCTTGTGATTTGTTGTAAGTTTGTTTTGCGAGGTAGTTTTGATGTTTGGGATTTATAGTGTATAGTGTATCTTACTTATTTACTCATGGTATTGATGCGTGAGTTTATTTGTTGTTTCTGTTTTCCTTTTAGATACGTGTAGGGTGCGCAAGTAGTTATGTATTTTCACTGTTTGTTTGAGACTTTGGTTGTTAATATTCATAAGCTTTGATAGTAATAATTTTAATACATTTTCTTGATTGTTTTGATATTACAGTTAGTTGTGGTTATATGTGTGTGATGTAGTTACCGTTTTGCTTGGGGTGTATTGTTGTTGTTTAGGTTTGATTAGGTATACTTAGCTTGCTGCGGGTGTATAAGGTTTGGCAGGGGTTTAGTTATGAATGATTTGACAGATGTGTTAGATTTGTTTTTGTTGGGATTGTTTATTTGGTTATGATTATAGTTTGTAATGTTTGTTTTAAGGTTTTGTTTTGCTTTGTGATATTGCGAGGGTGAAGTTGATTTAATACTTGGGCATGGGTGTGTAGACTTAGCCTGTGTAGTTAGTTATGTAGTTTCATTAACCTGTAAGGGTTACAAACTTTATCGAAGATGCCGGTGGGTTTGTAGGTTTGACTACTGGTAGGGTTATTTATTTTGGGTTATTTAAACTTGGGATTTAGAGGGTTTTACAGAGTTGTTATTAGGTTTGTAGTTATGTGTTGTAGGTATGGTGGTTGTGCGTATACTTGTTGATGTAGGGTTACAAGTTGGGATGGTCAGTAGTTTGGGTATGTTTGTTATTTTGTGGATTATGATTTGTTCTTCAATTTGAGCTAATTACGGCTACCTTTGGGTTTTGTTGTTTATGTGGGGTGTTAGGTTTGCTTTAAAATACGTGCTTTGCATTGGTGCTAGTTTTGGTATTCGGGTTAGGTGGGTTTTGACTTGGTGGACTTACTATAGTTAACGTATTTGTAATAATGTGGGGTAGCTTTGTGATAGCTCGGTTTGGGTTTTGAGTGGCGTGCATGTTTTATTCTTATTGTAGGTAGTGGTATACTTGTATGCAGGATTGGGTATGGAGGTTGGCACTTTTTACTACTGGTTACTTAGTGTTTTACGTGTAGATTTTAACTATCAATTATACGTTACGTGCGTGTTTGATACGTATTT
>JASAOA010001281.1:0-14879 GCA_030849815.1 Vickermania spadyakhi | reverse complement strand
TTGTTTTGTTGTAAATTGTGTAGTCGAAGTATTTGCCAGATAGGGTTGTATTTGCGGTGTATTATAACTTTATACCTTAACTTGTAATACTGATTTACACTCATTTAGTTGTTATGAATTATTACTTGTTATTTTGTTATGTTATATCGCATTTATTGTAGGTTTTGTATTTTGTTTTGTTTTTCGTGGTTTATTAATAAGTTTGAGGATTGTACTTTAGTGATTGTACGTTTGTTAGGTTTAGAGATAGGTTGGTGTTTGTGATTTAAATATGGTATACGCAGTAGTTTACGGCTTTATGTTTTAACTTTATACGTTCTGGTTATACATGGTTGTAGGTTGGTTTTTTGGTTAGGTTGAGGGTTGGCGTTCTGTTTATGAGTAGGTGTGGTGCTTAGGGTTAATCTATGATGATATGTGGTTTTCGTCACTGGATATTTGTATACTGGTTTTAGGGTTGGGTTTAAATTAGTTTTGTTATTTTTAGAATTAAACTGTTTTGTTATATGAATGATTTTGTTCGATTTAATTGAGAGTTTAGTTTGTGTTACTTCTTTCGTTGAATTGCTTTAAGTGCTTATGAGTTTGTAATAGCGATACTGCAGAGTTTAACTAATTATATTTGTGATTACTTTGATAGTTAGTTAGCAGTTTAATACTCGAACAGACAGACTTGTAGTTGTATTTTCTGGGTATTCCTGGCTATGTTTGGGTTTGGTGGAATGTGCAATTGCATTCATTTACGGACTTTGTGAATTTACGTATAATGTGTATTTGCAGAGTTTTAGTTTGAATATATATAAAGAGGATTTATCGTTTAGTATTGTGTAGTTTTGTGCTACTTTGATAGGTGGATTTGTTGCTCTAGTTTGTTGTTTACGTATGCGTTATTTGTTTGCAGTGTTTGCTCTGTTATGAGTATTTTGGAACTGGATTTGATATGTGCTTTTATTAGATTGCGTATTTGTATAGATGGTGGGAATTTGTTGATGTAGTACTTGTGATGTTGTAATTTGTGCGTCCACTGCTTAGTTTATGTGGAGTTTTTGTACATACGTGCTATGCTGTTATTATGTAATATGTGGGTTGAAGTTTTGCTTTTGAGTTGTGTATGGTGCATTGTTTGAGTGGTTTGGGGGTTGGGTTTTTTGGTTGGGATAGTTCATCGGATTTTACTGGGTACAGGTGTTTAGGCTTCTTTTATTGTGTCCTTCTCTTCTATTTGTGTTCTTTTCCGAGTTTTGTTATTTTGACGTTTGGTGTTACATAATTTTGGTACTTGATCGTTATTTGTATATTCTGTGGAGTTTTGAGTTTTGGGAGTTGTAGTTTTGTATGATGTTTTTTGTTGGGTTTCGTTTAAGCTTGTTACTTTGGAGTTTGTCTGAATTGTTTAGGTTTGCGAGTTTTGTTGATTTGACATTTTAGGTGTTAGGTTGGTTGTTTTGTTAATAGAAAGCTACTATATGTTTTGTTTTGTAAATGTTGTGTAGTTATCTTTTACTTTGTGAGTAGAGTTGTTAGGATGTTGGTCTATATTTGGTATTGTTGATTATGGTGTAAATTGATTTATAGTTAAAATTCCTGTGATTTTCGCTTGCAGTTTTGGGTTGGGTTTGGAGGGGTGCATGTTGCTCTAGGCATTTGCGTGTTTTTAGTTTTGTTTGCGGACAATGCGTGATTTGTCTGCTTACTATGGGTTTAATTGTATGCTTGGCTTTAGGTTTAACTTCCAGGGTTTACAATTTGGTTCTAGAATTTTGGGTTTTTTCGGTGTTATTTGATACTTACTCATGAGCACTTGGGTTGTTGTTTAGTTTTATTATTTAGGTGATGCTTCGGGTTTCGTGGTAGATTTGCGTTTTGCACATTGACGGAGAGTTGTTATAATATCCCAAATAGTAGGGTTTGGGGGAATTTCGGAGTTTTTGTTTGAGGTAGTATATAAAGAGATTTAGGCGTTTTCATATTTTAGGGTAGCACTGTTACGATTTTTAGATACGTGTTTTCCGTTATACCTGTGGGTTTCTGGGTGTGTGGAGGGTTGATATAATATACCAAATAGTAGAATTTGGGTATTTCGGGTTGTTTTTGAGGGTTGCTACATGCGGGGTTTAGATATTTTCCTGTTTTAGACGGCTAATGTTATGGTTGTTGGTACGTGTTTTTCGGTATACCTGCAGGTTTCTGGGCAGATGGAGGGTTGATATAATATAACAGATAGTAGGATTTGGGGGTAGTTTCCTGTTGTTTAGTCAAGATCGTGTATGCTGTGATTTAGGATGTCTTTCCTATTTAAGCTTTCGAATGAGTGTTATTGGAGGTTTTACTTGTATACTGTATAGTAGTTGGGTTTTGTTGTACAATGATATTGTACGTAGCGTACTTTGTGACCCGATATTTACAGTTTTACAGTAGGTTTGATTGTTTGCAAGTAGGTTGCTTATAACTTATGGCAGGATGTATTTTCGTGCATTGTTGCGGTGTTAGGATTTTGAATGTTGTGTGTGTTTTGATTTGGAATTTTTAGCTTGTTAGGGTAGTATGAGTTACTGATTATGATTACTTTATAGTTCCTTGTATTTGGCCTTAGAGGTTGAGGTTTTTATACATGTTAATCGCCTAGTAATGTTTAATAGTGCGTTGTTTGTAAGTTGTTTGGGTTTCGTGTGTTTTTGTTTTAAGTGTGTGTTTAGTTTTGTTAGTGTGGTGTTTTTGTGTTGGTTTGCTTTTGTGGTTGGGTTTAGGCTTGTGGTATAGGTTTCTAATTTGGAGGCGTATTTTTAGGTTTGCTGTTTTAGGTTTGGTGGAATATTGCTGGTGGTTTGTTTAGATTACATTGGGTGTAGATTTGATATATATTGTTTATTACGCTTGTTGTTTTGTATTTTTAGTTTGATGTACCTATGGTTGGCTTTTCCGTTGGATTGTCTAATACTTGTAGTTTGTGGCAGTATGTCGTAACATGTTCTGTTTAGTTTGAATTGTGGTTATAGTTTGCTATTTCTGTTTTGGATTTTTAAGGATTGCGGCGCTGTAGGTTGGGTTTTATACGTTTGGAGTTTGTGTAGTTGTGAGAAGTTTTGTTGGCAGTACTGAAGGTTGCTATGTTTATGTAATTTGCTTACTTTCCGCGTGCGTTTATGGATAAGACTGGTAATTTGTGGGTAGTTTTGTTGTTGGTTTTTTATGTATGAAGTGTTTTTAGTGTGTGTTGGATTTGTTTGGTGGGTTGGACATTTTATTTTGTTAGGTTGTTGTTTTCTTGGTTTTTTTATGCTTCGGTTTAACTATTTTAGGGAATTGTTGTGCTACCTGCTAGTTTAGTTTAGTGTTTGTAGGTTAACTGTGGGTTTCTAGATTTGAGAGTTCTTTTGAGTTTTTCCTTTAATAGGTTTTAACGCTAAGTATTTCGATATGTTTGTGTTACGGTTTATTGTTAATGGAAGGGTGTCACAGTGTGTTTGTTTTAGGTGAGGTACTTGCCATATTGCAGATTTCTTAGGTTTATATTTAGGTTAGGCGGGGATATTTATATTTACCTGCGGGCAGGTTTGTGGGCTTGTTGCTTGTGATTGTTTGCAGATTGTTAATATATTTGTTTAGAGTAGGGATTGCGAAACGAATGCATTTATAGGTTGGCTATAAGAGATTTGTGGGTATGTTGTTTGCAGATTTTGTATTTCGGTTACTTTTGCTGTATTAGTTTAGTAGAATTTATAATTTATACCTGTGAGTTTCAGGTTTCAGTTTGTTATTTTAGTGTTTTGGCACGTGTTGTGGGTAGTGACTTCATTAACACTTGATTGGTTATGTTCGTGTACAGATTACTTAAAAGTTTACGCGTAGTTGCTATAACGTTTAGGTTTTGCTTTGGTTATTGGTTGTATGGTTCTTGTTGTTGCTATAATTAGGGATGTTGGTGTAGTTGGTTATGTGTGTTTTTAAGATACTATTGTATACTGTGGGTGTTATAGTTTATGTTTTATGCTTCTTGTTTGTTTAAATTACGTTGCAGAGTTAGGTACTTTTATATATCGTAATTCATTAGTTTGTAATAACCCGAATTTACATTTGCTTGTTGTGATATTACGTTTTGTATGTGACTATTTGAATACTTAGGGTGTGTACTTTTTGTGTCGTTGTAATTTGTACAGTTGCTTATGCTTTAGTTTAAGTTGCAGAGTTTCGTATGTGCTTTGGATGGTTTGTGTTGGAGTTTGTGTATGATTGAGGATGATGGGTTTTGGTTTTTGCTGGTAGGATTGGGGCGTCACATAATTTTCGTTTGTATATGTAGGTCGCTACTTTGGGTACAGTTGTGTACTTCATTACTGGTAGTGCAATGTTTGTGTGTAGTATGTTAGGTTTCGTGTTTTGGAAGGTTTGTTTTACTCGTATGGTTTTGTTGCTAACGGTTTTGGGTATTTGGTAAAAGTTTGGTTTAGGGTTATTAAGTTCGTAAGGTTGGTCTATTAAACATTGTTTGCGGATTGCATTATTTTGCTTGTTTTAGTAATGCTTATTGGTTTTTGTTAGTAGGAAATTTGTAGTTTATTGTTTTCGTTATTTTAAAGTTTGAGCGTTGTGGTTTTGTTGATTATGGATACTTTGTTTTGTTGTGTTTTGTAGCTGGTATAGGATTGTTTAGTTCTGATGGGTGTGGATAGTTTAAGTTTGATAAAGGTTTAATTGTAACTAGAGTTACGAGTTTGGTGTAATTTGTTTGACATTTAGTGTTTGTTGTAGGTGATGTAGGTTGTTAACTTCATTGGTTTGATTTATTGTTTGTTTGGAGGTGACATGCCCGAGACGGGTTTATGCACGGGCGTTCTTAGGTTACTTTATGACTTGAAGGTTGTTGGTAGGGTTTGTTTTGCTACGTGTTATTGCTGCGGAGGGCGTTTGTTTTGCAGGTGTTTTGTTTACGCTTTGTTTAAACTTAGATTACTTGTTGTTTATTTGGGTTATATATTTAATTTACTTGGTTTATGTTTACGCTTAGGTTTGTTAGGTTTGTTTATAGATGTTTGTGTTGTTTAGTGTTGGAGGGGTGTTTAGTATTAGTTGGGTTTTTGTTGAGTTTTTAAGGTTGCGCTTTTAACTTTGTTTGACTGTTTATAGTACATTATTTTGATTATTTTATAGTTGTTGCTTTCTGTTAGGTTTTTGTTTGGGTTTTAGTTGTCTTTCTGATCTTTTTATAAGGGTGTGTTTTTATAGGTGTATTTGGTGTAAGGTTTGACGGTTTTGTTTATGTTGGAGCAGTCGTATTTGGGAGTTGTAGGTGTGTGGGCTTTGTTTTTTAGGTAAAGGTATTGTATAACTTGTAGTGTAGGCTTGGTAGGGGTTTGTGTAGTTATGTGTTGTTGTTACAAGTTCTGTGTTTACTGTGCCTGCGGTTTTTTAGTGGTTGGTAGGGGTACTTGTGGATTGTTTATAGTTGTTAGCTTGCTGGGTGTTTTAGCCTTTTTGTTTATTACGCTGATTGTTGTTTTGATTTTTGGAGTAGCGGTTTTGGGATATTGACTGTGGATTATAATAGGTTGTTGTGATTTGCTTTTAATAGGATTTGCAGGCTATTCTGAGTTTGCTTTTTCGTAGATTTGCTGTTACATTCCGGGCAGGCTGGTGCATTTGTGGTTTGTGCCCCAGATACTTTCACCGTTATGTTTTCCTGATTATCGACTGGTAGGTTGGGTTTGGATTGTGGATTTTGTTTTGTTTTATGGATTTGCGAATTTAGGTAGTTTTGCATTTACGTGTTGTTGTGGGATTTGCTGTGTACCTGCAGGTTTGTTGGTTGGTAGAGGGTTGATATAATATAATAAGGCTTGGTTTACCTTGTAGGCTACGTATTTGGAAGACTTACCTTGTTTTGGTGGGGTTTTGGGGTAAGGCGTGGGTTTCTTTTCTGAAGTGTCGGTAGTATGTTGGGTTGTGGTTTCCTGATCTACTTGGATATTGGTTGTTTTCCGATCGCGTACTAGTGGGGTTGATTGAGGTGGTTGAGGTGTGTTTTTGAGTAGGGGTGGGTGTTTTGTTAGGTTGTACAATCCGTTGGGTTTGGATTTCTATGGTTTGGGTTGCTAGGTAGATTTAAGTAGGGTTGTTGAGTTTTGCTATTTAAACTTTGTAGATTGTGCAGAGGTTTGTTTCGGTACTGGTTACCAAATTTTAGAGGTGGGTTTGCATTGGTTTAAGTTGGCCAACTAAAGTGATGTGTTCTGTTTTATGTATTTTATTTCAGGGGTTGCTATTTGTTTAATACTTGTTATAGGTTTTAGTTTGTAGTTCGGTTTACGTTGGTAGATATCTTGGATTTTTGGGTGCAGCAGTTATGGTTTTGGGTAGTTATTTGCATATTGTTTTATTTATAGTTGGGTATTGCATGCAGGTTTGTGTTAGGTTATTTTATTTGTGTTATTATTTTGTAGGTTAATGGTGTTTAGCAGGCTTCGGGATTCTGTAGTGTACGATAAGTTATACGTAGTTTATTCTTGTTTTGAATATATTTTGTGTTTTGTATGTTAATAGATTTGGGGTATTTACGATTTTGCAGATTTTTGTAGGTTGGGTAGTACTTGCATTATTGCATTGTGTTGTGAGTACTCATGGGAACTTGTTTTGTTTTAACATTCGTAAGGTGCAGACTTGTATGTTATAAGGAGTGTGTACTTTATGTTTGTGTTTGTAAGGTTTGTACATTTAACTTTCATATGTAGATTGTAATATCATTTACTTTGGTTCTTTGTTTTATATATTATTACTTTGTGCATATGTGGTAGCGTAGTTTTAATTGTTAAGTTTTAGCTTGAAGTGGTTTTAGATTTGTGATTTTCGTATAGATTTTGAGTGTTTGTGTTTTTTTATTTAAATAGCGGCTTGTAGTTGTTGAGTGTGAGTTTATTTCTGATATTTGTCTATATTAAGTTGTTTGCGCTGTGTAATTGTAGCATGAGTTGCTTGATTCATGGTATAAGTTATTATGTGTTGCGAGTGTGTGTTAGTTTACATCTTTTGTTTCCTGAGTGTCACTGTTTGCTTTCGCATGGGTTTTTAGGGGATGCTTAGATTACATGGTTTGTGTAGATTTGATTTAGGTATAGAGTGTGTGGAGTAGCGTTTATTCTGTTAGTACTTTGGTGTTTGTATTTGTATTGTTATTTGGTAGATTTGCCTTGCATATCCGATATTTATTTGCAGGAGAATTGTGATTTCTTTTGCCGATGGTTATGTTGGTGTTTGCCGTTAGCTGTTTACGAATTGTAGCGTCGGGATTTAAGGATTTGATTCTTTAGTCTAAGAGGTTTGCCTGAAACGTTGTGATTGCTTTGTATTTAGATTGCTTTAAATGTTAAACTTTGGTATGTGTGGTTGCAGGAGGGGTTGTGCGCCAAGTTTAGGTATTTGCGTTAACTTTGTTGGTTCTGATTTGTGTGTACTTACTTTACATTGCTGACAGGTTATTCATTTCCAACGTTATTATTTCCAGTATTTTTATGCTGATGTGCTGTTCTTCGGTTGTTTTACGTAACTGTTTGCAACTTGTTTTGTATGCTGGTTTTGAGGCTTCCTGTAGTCTCTTGTTTCGCGTTGATTTTGGGGGTACTTACTTTGTATACCTTATGCACTGATGTTTGATTATTCGCATATTTTGAATTCCTGTTGTTTATATTTTGTGGGGTTTTATTTGTATGATTAAGTTGTTATTAGTTACAGCCGGGTGTTTTGCTTGTGTTTATAGGTTACGTATCGTTCAATACTAGTGTACTTTGTAGAGGTTTGCTTTTTATTAGGTTAGCTTTAGTAGTTTAGTTTATAGTTTGTTGAATCTGTGCATGCTTAGGCTTTACGTATTCGGTGTTATATTGATTAAGTTCTATGCGTGTAATAATAAACGATGACATTTTGTGTGTTTTTGTGATATTACTTGTGCTTATATAATTATGGTTTATAGATATAATGGTTTAGGAGTTGTTTTTAAAGTGCGTTTTATTTGCTGTGTTAGACTTGTTTTTGGGATTTATGCTTGTCACGGATTTTGGTATGTACGTATGCTTGTGCTTTGGGTTTTAGTATTTGTGGGTTTACATGTGGGATGTGTACGTGCAGGTGGTTGTGGACTTAGATTTGTTAGATTGTTGTTTTTTGTGGGTTTCATGGATTGGTACCTTCTAGGTTTGGGCATAACTCTCTGAGTTACCCAGTTTTAGCTAATCACTTTGGTTGCTAGTTTTGCTATTAGTAGGTTGGGTTTATTTCGCTTAGGATTAACTTTTGTGGCGAGTTTGTATGTATGTTTGTGTAGATGTTGTAGTTTCTTGGGTTGTAGTTTGATGTTGAAACTTAGGGGTGGTGTTTTAGGTGGTTTATTAGAGTATGAGTTGTGTTTTGTGTTTATAGCGAGGTACCTATGGTTTAGAGTTTTACATTTCGTTTCTATGTTTGTGTTAAGTATTATTGGATTTTCGATACCGAGGTTTAGGTGATTGTTGTATTTAGTTGTTGTTTGATTTGGATGTTTTGTTCTAAGCTGGTTGTTTGGTGTGGATTAGTTGCTTATATTTGTTTGTTTTGGGTATACAACATTGGGATACACACTTGATTTTGTAAATGTGTAGTTTGGTTTTGCGTTTGAGTGTTATGTTTGATAATTTAAGGTGTTTATTTTAACGTTGCTGCAAGAGGGGTTAGTGCTACGGTTTTTATGTTTTGGTTATGCCATTAACTTTACTTTTAGCTATATGTTGCAGGTTTATGGGTTGTAGGTGTAACAGGTTTTTGTTTTAGCATGGCTTCTAGGGTTAGTGTGTATAATAGAACTTATACTTGCAAGTTTCCGCAACCTTGTAGTTTGATGTGGTAGTATATAGGTCTAGTTGTTACCTGTAATTTGTGTGCGGAATTTAGTTGCATTAAAATATTCAGATGTTAGTTTGTTTGTACATACATAAGCATTGCGTGTTAGGTGTGTTAGCCTTGGTTCTTAAAGTTAATATTTAGGTTTTACGTAGTCTTTTTGTTAATTTTGGTATTGTATCGTAGAACTTTGTATTTAGTTATTATATAGTAATAGCAAACATTCGTTAATTTATTAGTTCATGTTATTACTTGTACATTTATAGCTTGGTATTTGGGGTTGTGTATGATTGTAGGGATTTCGCTGCATAGAGTTTACATAGTATTGTGCGGATAGTTTACTTTATTGTATTTTGTGTTTTGTAGGTGATAGTGTCGTAAGTTACTGGATTTTTACAGATATTTTGGATGTAGCAAGGTTGTTTTGATAGTTAGGGAATACTTTTGTTTTGTTAGATGAACCATTGAAGCTGATAGTATTTGCTTTGTGGGGAGTTGTTTGCTTTCCTACAAATTAACTGTTGAAACATTACTTGGAGACGAGGGTTTCAGTTACATTATATTTGGTGTTATGTTTTGCTTTACTTTTGATTTAGGGTTTAATTTCGGGTGTATACAGTGTAGGGTTTATGTTGCCTGGGTGGGATTTTTCGGTATTCTGTGGGTCAACTGCGGGTTTTTAGCTCTGTGTAGGGTTGATATAATATAGTAAATATCCGCTTTTCCTCTGTTTTGTATGTGGACTGTAGGTTTGTGAGGATTTGCCATGGTGTTTTGGGTGGTTTGAGTGGTATTTTGTTGCTAAATTTGGATAGTGGCTTGTGAGTTACTAGATTAGGGGTGTTTGTGATGTTGTGTATTTAGGCTGGGTTTGTATGGAGGTTTGTTTTAAAGATATTGAGTTTAGAGTGAGGTACTGCAGTTTGTGCTGTTTGAGAGTTTTGGATTTGTTTCGGTGTTTGAGGTTTGGCTACAGGGCTGGTTTTATTGGAGTTGGATATCGTGGGTTTTTATTAACGTCTGTAGTGTACATTCATATGTAATAGGTTTGCTAGGATTGTGTTATTTGGTTGGTATTTTTAATTTGTGGTTTTGTAGGGTTAGGATGGTTGAAGTTTACTGTAAGTGTTGGTTGTGTTAGTTGCTTTGTACGTGTTGTATTTGTATACGTACGGGTTTTATTCGGGTGTTTTGGTTTTCGAGTTTGTGTTGGGATTGTATGTTTACGGAATGTTTGTTGTAGGAGTTTACGTTTGTATTTACTACTGTTTATTTTAGTGCGTTTTTTGTTTTGTTGTTTTAAAGCTTATTTGTTTGGTTTGTTTGGATTTGTTAATGATGCTAGGGTTGGGCATTGTTGTACATGGTTTTGCAGTTTGTTGTGTGTTTACACCGTTGAGTTGCTGATTATAATTAGTAACCTTACTATTTAATTTGTTTCCTTCGGGTTTTGTTTTGTATTAAGTGGTTTACCTGAGTTTGCTTGTAAGGTGGTTTCGGACTACAGTTATTCATTCTAGTAGACGTGTTTAGATCGCATTCTGTATATCTGTGATGCAATAGTGTTTTAATACAGTTCTGGGTACATACTTGAACTTTTGCGGGATGGAGTCACTATGCGCTACACAGGAGTTGGTTACGGTTACGTTTAGTTACGTATTGCAAGATTTTAAGTTGTTCTGTAGGATTGGTTTTGCAGTTTGTGTAATATTGCAGGTTTGGGTTTATATTTACGTTTTTAAACTTAATAAAGGTTAGGTGTGGATTTAGAATTTGGTTTAAGGTTGGGATTTCGCAAGGTTGGTTTGTTTGACTGCTAGGGTTTGTAGCTGTTATACCACTATGTTGTTAGTGGTGGGTTTGTTGGGTTTTAATTGTGTTACTTTCTGTAATTAGAGTATTATGATGGTATTGGTTTGGTGTTGTAATCTTGTGATGTTATTGTTTGTTTATTTATTGGTTTAGCGTGTAACATTTATGGTTGCGACGCCGTGTTTTCTTTAGCCTAGAGGTTGTTTTACTTTGATTTAATTTGTATAACGTGTGCAATACTTTGTTAGTTATTTTGGTTGTAGCGTGTTTTGTTTGTTCTATTGATTGCTTTTATATGCTTATTTAGGGTTTGGTGATATATGACTTATACGCTAACTTGATAGGCTTGCTTATGTTAATTGTTAATAATGGTTGCTGTGATTGTGATTTTTGTAGACGGTTTGCTTTGATTGTAACCCTGTGTTAAACTTATTTTGATTACTTGTTTGTTTGGCTTCCAGAGGGGGATAGTTATTTATTTTAGCTTGCGTGTAATGTTGTATTAAGGGTTTTTGTAATTGTGGGTTTGGAAGTTGTATCCCACACTACTGATATTGGTATTGTTACTGTTGCTTTCCTTTACTTTATAATTGCGATTCTGAATTTCGGGTTTGAGTTGGTTTTACTTATGGTGTTATATTGTCTTTTGGGTTGTGTATTTATTGCGTTATTTAGGTTTAAGAACTTATTATAGGTTGTAATAGCACTTGCATACTTTCTTGATATTTTGGTATTATTACTTTGGGTTTATTATGGATGCAACTAGTTATTGTTCCCATAGATTACTGGTTTTTCATTGTGGCTATTGCTTTATGTTTAAATTATTGGTTTACTTTAAGATTTTATTTTAGTGTTTGCAATCTTACTACAGATACTTGTTTGCGGATGCTTAATATATGGTGTGGTTTTGGGGTTGGTTACACCGTTATAGTTGTTGATGTGTGTAGTTTGTTATTTAACGGGTGTGCTTGTTTTCGCGTTAAGTGGGTATTTTCGGATTAATTTGTGTATTTGTTGGACTTGGGTTTGAACTGGGGAGTGGTTTTTGCCCGTTGTGGCGATTGTAGGCTGTAGGATTCTATATTTAATTGTGTTTGTTCGTGGTTGCAGTGTACTAGGGTTGTTTTAATTTATTGTTTAGGGTTTGTTTCGCAAATTGTGCAGTTTAGTGGGTTTGCCGCGGATTTGTTTGTTTAGTTTTGCCTAGGGTTGTATGTTTGGACTCTGAGTTAAATGTGTGTAGGGTTTTGCGCGTTACGGAGGTTTCCTCTTCGGGAGTTTTTGTTGCTAGAGTTTCTTTTAATTTGTTATAGTTTATGTTCGTAGATGCACATTAACTTTGGCTTTTAGTTTGGGTTTAGGTTGCGGTGTTTCTTTGCGTACAGGTAAGTTTGGTGGGTTTTGTTATACTACATTTTACTTAAACTATACATACTATTTTTTGGTATTGATAGCCGTATTGTTGTGTTTCTTTATGTTTGGTGTTAATGTTGCGAGGTTGTGTGTTTTGGTATGTTGTTTATACATTGTATGTTTGTTGGGGTTGCTCTATCAATGTCGGATGGGAGTTGTTACTAATAGTTATGATTGGTGTTGTTTTGTATGAGTTGTGTGTGCTAGGTATTGCTAGTGTTGTTCTTTTGGAAAGTATTTGGACGTTTGGTATTTACAGTGGTTTTATATGGTTAATTTTGGTTTAACTTTGGGCTTGAGGGTTTATGATGACTTTGTTTTTTATGTATGTATATAGTTAGGTTTGGGTGGTTTTTACTTGTGTGTTTATATTGTTTTATTTACAAACCTTGGTATCGTTTAGGGAGATTTTGTGATTTGTGTGGTGTTTAGTTGCGATAAAGTTTGTAGTTATAGTTTGATCGGTTGGTAGGTGTACTTAATTGGTTTGGGTTTTATGGGTTTGTGTTTGTTATTAATGTAACTTATCGTGTAGATTGTGGTGTAGTTTGCGGGTTAGGTTTGTGACAGTTGCTTGTGTGAATCTTTTAAATTAAAGAGTTTGTGTGTTTTATAGATTTGTTTTCTTTGTGTTTTGCACCAGTGAGTTGCTTTAGTTATTAGTGTTACGTTTGGTGTTTGTGTAATTTAGTTTGTTTGCATGTTTCCTTGGGTTTTAAGTTTCCGGGTTGGTTGTGCTACTTAAATTTTCTGTTTGGGTTGGGGTAAATTGTTGCTGTGATTGAAGTTCGATTTACTTTAGGTGTGCACTTGTTTGCCGAGTGTTAATATGTTGAATTTATTACGTTGTACTTTGTATGCTTACATTGAAACCTTTTGTAGTTATACAGTTGTATGTGCTAGCGTATTCTTACATGTTCAATCTTTAGATGCATTGTTTGGCACCCACTTTGTAGTTTGTAGACTTGTAGAAATGAGTTCGGAGCCACATGTGGGGTGTTTGTTTGGTGATTTGCTAAACATAGCAAGTTGTGCGTTTCACAGGTTTCGCAGGGCCTTTGTTTTATATTTATTGGTGTTTTGGGTTTGCAGGTTTTTATTGCTTCCAATGTGTACCGGGTTGGGATTTGATGGTAAACTGCAGATTCAGGGTGTGGTGGAGGGTTGATATAATATAAGGAAATACCGTAGTCTGAGGTTTTGGGTTTTGGTAGGTACCTGTGGCTAGTGTGGTAGTTTTAGGGGTTTTAGCTTTTAGTTGTGTTTTCGGGTACTTATATGGGCGTAAATTCATAGATTTATTAGGTAAACTGCAGTTCCTAAGTGTGGTAGAGAGTTGATATAATATAGGTTTTGTGGGGTTTTATGGTTGGCTTTTGGGACTTAGTTTTGGATTTAGTATTTTGCAGACTATGTTACGTTGTGTTTTTGATTTGTTGTGGATCGCAGACTTCTAGGTTAAGCTTTGGTTTTGGGTTTTGGGTTTTTAGGGGTGTACTTGTTTTGAATTGTTATAGTGTATGTTGGTTTGTAGTTTGCGGATTTGCGAATGATTTTGTTAGTCTTTAGTTTTCGAAACTCTGGGTTTTCCTTGTGGGGTAGGTGTTAGAAGTATTTTGATTGTTGATTTTTGCTTTTTGGGATGCGTATAATAGCTGTTTCGTGATTGATTTGTTAGATTGTTTTCTGGTACTGCTGTACCTGTATTGTAGGTTTATGTTTTATTACTTGTGATGTTTTCTTTATTTGCATATAGTGTTTGCAGCCTTATATTTGAGTGATACATAGTTAGAGTTGATTTGGTGTCCTTGCCGTGAAGGATGAATTTGGATGTATGACCTTGAGATTGGACTTTCTTGTTGTTGTATTGTGTCGTGTAAGCTTGACGATTTGTTTACCTAGATTTAAATTTATTTTACCGGGATTTTGTTTGAGATGGTTTGTTTTAAGTTGTTGTTTTCAGGTTCTTAGATTGTTTAATGTTGTGTATAATATGAGTGCTTTATGGTGCAAGTTTTTGGGAATGATTGATTTTAGAGTTCATAATTACATAATTGTGTGTTTTATAGGTGTGCGTAATTATCCACATAAGATTGTGTTTAAACGTATGGGTTACTAATTAGTTTGGTTTTGTTTGTAGACTTTGTTAGTAATGTAATTTTTATAGTTATTGTTGGGGTGGCTGCTGGAGGTTGTTTCTATTCTTAGGTTGGTTTTGGGTACTTATATGCTTACGATTTGGGATTCCGGGGGTTGTGGGTTTATAGTTTAGACAGTTTGTATAGTTGATGTTGCCGTTAAGGTTGTGATTTTCGGTTTAGACATAGCATATTATTTGTTTGTGTTTAGGAGGGTTTTGTGGGCGTGTTTATTTTGGTGATTGTTGGCAGTTTTATTTATATTTATAGATCTTTTCTTTAAAGATTGTAGGTTTTGTTGTTATCGGTTTCCTTATACTTATGATTTAGCGTATTTTTCTTTGTTTATTTGTGGAAGTTGCGTTGTTTTGTTTGGTTTTATTAACTTTTTGTGTTGCGTTTTGGGTTTGATTGAGCCACGAGTTTCATGTATTTGCAGTTTGCATTGCGTTAGGTTTCGGATTTTGCATTAAAATCTAGGTTTCTATAGGTTTGTGGGTTTTTGGGTTTGGTTGGTGATTACAGTTTTGAAACTTCATATTTGCTAGTTCCTGGGTTCTTGAACATAATATTTCCTGACTTGTTTGGCTCGTGGTTAATTCAGGTTTATTAGGGAGAGGTTTTGTTGTTGTTTGCTTGGGGATGTGCTTGATT
>JASAOA010001280.1:0-14878 GCA_030849815.1 Vickermania spadyakhi | reverse complement strand
CTGGGTTTGTGGGTTTTGGGGTTGCCTATGTTTATTGCTTCTAGCGTAAGGTAGTTTCCTATGCATAGGTAAGTTTGCAGGCTTGTTTCGCGGATTGGGGTTATTTTAGGTTTTTTTAGGGGTTTTAGGTGTTTTGGGGTTTTGTAGACATTGTTCTAGGTGTGTTATTTTGGGTACTTCAGAATTGTTTAATAGTTATGGAATGTAGCGGGCGGACATGGTTTTGGGTTTTGTAGATGTTGCGGATTTTGCTTTACGTTTGATGTACAGGGTTTACTGTTGTTTTGTGTTTGGGTAGGTTATAAAATATGTGGTTTGAGTAGGTTGGATCCTTTATATGTATATAGTGTTTTCCCGATGGTTTGTGGTAAGTGGACATAGGTTGGATTACGTGTGTTTTTGTTTTTGTTTTTAGATTGTTTTGTGGGCTTACATCTTTGACATAATTATTGTTTGTATAGGTAGTTGTTGCAATTGCTTGCGGATTGCGTATGGTTTGGTTTTGATTTACAGTTAGTTTACGTTGATACGTGTTGATTTACCTTTGTTTAGGGATGTTTTAGAGTTTGTTATTGCTTTTGGTATAGTGGGGTAGCACTTACTTTGCTTGCTACGTTGGTTAGTATTTGTGGGTCGTAGATGTTACTGCTATGGTTGTAACATTAATTGTATTTTGAGGTTAAAATAGTTTGTAGACATTATATGTTGTTTGGGGTTGACACCTGTTACCGTTTACTTTGCGAGCTTGATGTTTCGTTTAAATGAAATTGTTTAAGTTGCTGCGGAGTTGGTTACTTGTTGGATTTCGTGTAGGGCAGGTTGTGTGACTTGTTGTTTAAGACTAAATGGTTAGTGTATGTATTCTGTGGGGTATTAGTTTAAAGATTGTATCGGGACTTGTTTGTTTACGTGAGTTTTTACTTTTGAATTTGTATTTGCATATTGATAGATCATCTTGGATATAAATTTGTGTTGTTTGGTTTTAATTTGTATACTTTGTGTATATATTTGGTGTACTTGTGGATGTTGTGTAGTTTAAAGGATTGTTGTGTTTTCTTTAGGGTTTAGGTTTCAACGCTTACTTATTTAAGAGTAACGTAGATTTTAGTTTACTATTGTGTTAGTTAGTAAGATAACTATGGATGATTACTTTGTTTGTATAATGATTATAAAGATTCATCAAGTTTAGTAATAGCATTGATTGTTATTTATGTGATTATATTATTACTTGTGGTTTTACATGCAGTTAAAATGATACTTTATATGGTTTAGTCGGTTTATTTGTGTTATGATTGGTGGTGGAAGTAGGTTTGGATGTGATATGTTGTCCACACAAATGGTTACTTAGTCTAATACTTAGTGTTTGTTCATTCGTTTAGTTTCCGGGCTTGGTGGGTTTGTTTGTGTAGTCTTGTATTTGGGTACCAGCTAATTTGGCATGTGTTATTTTACTGTTTTGGTAGTGATGTTGATTCTTTAGTTGTTAGAGTGTGTTGGTTGCGTATGGGTGTTTTGGGGTTGTCATAGATTGTCTACATTGCAAGCAAGTTTTCTGTATTTTATTTTACTTTTGGGTGGGTTGTTTTAGGTGCTTTCGTTTGCTTTATAATACAAATTTTGTGGGTTTTCGCAAATTCGTTATTTTCTGGAGGTTGTTTAACGAGGTTATTTTCGAATTTAATGTAGTTTATTTGCTTTTAAATTTCCGGAGGGTTTTAGCGGGTTTTAGCTTTGTAGTGGGATTTTGAGTTACGAGTAGGTACTTGGTTTTCTGTCTATAAGTATTGTGTGTTGTAAACTTGGCTTTTTATATATAGGTTTTTAGTTTGCTGTTTGATATAGTTGTGTATGGTAAGTTATGTTTATAGTTTGACAGGTATGTATATTATTGGTTGTTTCTGATTTGGTTATCGTGGGTTATATTTGCTGTATTATGGGTTTTGTTGTTGTTTTGTTTTGATTTGTTTGCCCACGTGTTTTAGGGTTTGTTTGGTTGGTTCTATGCGTTTGTGAGTTGTGTGATTAACATTTGTACATTGTTATTGATTAGATACAATTTACTATTTAGATTAGGTTTGTTTTAATGGTGGGTTTGCTTGCAATGTCATTTTCGACTTGTGGGTGAGGTGTTGTTTCTGTTAGATTTCGTTTGTTTTTTATTACGTGTAAGGTTTACATCAATTCTGTAAACTGTTGGATTTAGTAGGGTTTTGTTTTGTGGGTGTTACGGGTGTTGTTATGTTTAAATTTCGTATACCGGGGTATTTTGGGTTTTATTGTGTATTTAGTTTTGTATACTGGTTTTACGCTTTTGGGGTTGTGAGTTTGCTTTCTTGGAATGTTATATGCTGTAGCTCATTAAGTTGCATATTTGTGTTATGGTGATCGTTCACATTTTCTTCGGCGTAGAGTTGATTGTAGTGGTTTGGTAATTCACATGATAAATTTATAGTTTTATTAGGCGTTTTAGGGCGAGAGGTGTTCGTACTTGCATTATGTCGTTCTTGGGTTGTATTTGTTGGAGAGCGGTTGGTTGGCGACGATTTTGGGTTATTTTACTTTGTTTGTATTATGCTTGGTTGTGTGGTGTATTGTAATAGTTTGATAGATACAGCTTATAAAGGTTGCAATCTTATTGGAGGAGGTTTTATGTTACTTCGTGCTGGATTTAAAGGTTCCCTGTATGGGTTACCTGTTTTTGGTTATGCGTTGATAGTTTGCTGTGCTTTAGGTTTGTAATTTTGTAATTGTGTTATTGTATCGCTTAGTTTGTGCTTGTAAGTTACCAGGGTTGAGTTCGTTGTGAACTGGAGTTGCGTTGATGTATATTAGATTTGGTTTTTGCTTATTGCTTGCTGGTAAATTAACTTTACTGTTAGAGGCAAGTGTTTGACGAAGTTTCGCATTTGTGGGTGCTGTTTTGCTTGTTCATTGGGTGTGGTTTTGTTGTATTTGTTGTGGATTTAATTTGAGGATTTGTATTCCATTTATGTAGAGTTTTACATTTTAGTTGGGAGTATACTTAGGTGACTGCTTTTGTGTAGATTATACAAGTTGTGTATACGTGTATGCTTTTATGTTTAGTTGCTCGGACGTGTTTGGTTGCGATTGGTTACTTTATTTGATGATGATTTTGTAGATGTGTTTGTTTCTTTGTATTTTGGTAGTTGCGGTTATTTATTTAGCTTGCTTAATTGTTATCCTATTTTGGATAGTTAGTTTGGGTTTGATCTTTGCCGAAGTTGTGTAGTTACATATTTACTTCTTTCTGTAAATTTGTGCACTTGAAAGACTTGTTGTGGGGTTGGTGTTTTGGGTATGTTGATAAGGTTGAGGTTAGTTATTTCTGTTCGGGGATTTAGAGTTTGTTTTTGGGTTTTGATTTTGTTTTAGTGTTTGTAGATTTGCTTTTGTTGCCGTTTATGATTCCTCCGGTTTTAAGTTGAAGTTTTGGGTTTGTGGGTTGGTAGTACATATGTTGTAACTGTATGGATCTACAGCTGTAGAGTTTGCTATAATATAGTAAATAATTAGTTTTGGAGTTTGGAGTTTGTGGTTTTTAGCGTTTGTTATGGATGCATACTTGGGATTTGATGTGGATTGTGCAAGCTACTTGTTGGCGGCTGAGGGTGTTTTCCTCGGGTTTTGCGTAGCTTCTGGGGTTTCTTAGTAAGGTAGATTTGCGGTAACTGCAGGATTCTAGGCCTGTGGAGGGTTGATATAATATAGTAGCTAGTCAGGATTTTGGGGTTTATATGCTTTTCGTGAGTTTTGGGGTTTTGGTGTGGCTTTTGGAGTGGGATAGGTCTGGTGTTACAGGTTAAGTGGATTGTGTGTTTTTGGACATGCATGAGGTGGATAGATGGGCTGTACATTTTGTTTTTAGTGGCTGCAGTAAACAGGGTTGGCTTTGTGGGGTAGCCGCTGTTGGTTGGGTTTTATATTAGGTTTTATAGGCTTATTGACTTGCATGATGTGCATATAGTTTGTGTTTTGGGTTGAGGGTTTGCAATGTACAGTTGTTTGGATGTTTGGTTTGCGTGGATGTTACGACTGTTTCCGAGTTGGAGTTTTGTAATACCCAATAGTTACATTAGGGTGTTTCCTGCGGGTATATTGTTGGTAGGTTTCCTCTGTAGGAGTTTTCTATTATGTTTTGTACGTAGTGTTTGTTTTACTTTTTTGCGTTTTGTTTTGATGCGCGTGTTGTGGGTTTTAATATTAAAGGATTGTATGGGTAACTTGTGTAGGTATATTTTGAGGTGTATTTTGCAAGTTGGTTTTATTATAGTGTTACACTTGGGTTCGCTTTTATATGCGATTGACTGTATTTAATACATAGGATATATGTGGGTGTGGTTATGTCGTTTATTTTGTTCGTTTATACCTTTAGTTTGTTGGTGGGCTTGGCATGTATGTTTGGTGCACCAGCGTAGTTTGGATTTTGGTTTGGCTCAGTTTATACTCTTCGTAGATATGTAAGCGCGCGTTGAATTGCGCATATTGGTTATGCATAATGGTACTGTATATAGTGTCGAGGGTAGGTTTGTTTTGGGCTGATTGCCAGGTTTCCGGGGTGTTTTGATGTAGTACAATTTGAGATTGCCTTATTTAGGTGTACTGTTATTGGTTTAGGGTTGTATGTTGTTGTATTAAGTGCAACGTTACGTGGAGCGTATTTCTGTTTACTGTTGCTAGTGTCGGTTTGAAGTGTTGTTTTGTAATATATATTTTGGTTAAAAGGTTGTTTCTGCATTGGTTTTAGTATTTTGTTTGTAAGAATATATATTGAACAGAATGTTTGACTTTAGTTTGTAATAGCTCATATTGCGAGGTTTGGTTGTTTGCTTGTTAGTTAGAAGGGTTTGTTATTTAAAACGTACTATTTGTGATTGCTTATGTGTGGGTATATTCGTATATACCTTATTGTTGTTGTGTATATTCTGTGATTGCAAGTTGATTTTATCGGTGTATTTTAGTTTTGTACGGTTGTTAATGTAGTGACTTGATGCGTTCTATTATGTACAAACTACATACATGTGTACAGTTGATTTATTTGTTGTGTTTGTGATACTTCTTGTTTTGAGGTTTTACTTATGTTTGAATTTGTAAGGTTTGTGGGGTTTGTGTGATGCCTGGGGTTTTGTGCATTTGCATAGGGTGTACTTGGGGTTTGTATATGGTTGTATGTTTTAGGTTTACGCCTGATTGTGGAGGTTGTATGCTGTGGTTTTCCTAAATTGGTATGTTTCGGATAAGTAGGATGCATTATGTTTACAGACGAGTAGTGTTCAATATTACAAAAGGATTTATAATATGTCTACTTGTTTGCCTTAAGGCAGGTGGTATTGTTTTATGTTGTTTTAGTGTGTGATGGGTTTATTACAGCGGGTTTGTTTTAGTTTCTTGTGAGGGTTTTGTTTTGGTTACAGTTTATGTTGTAGATTTATGTTTTGCTGGGTTTTGTAGTAGGTGTGTATGGGTTTGTTTAAGGGGGTCTGTTGGTTTTGTTTGATTTATTACACGGCGTGTATGTTTAATGGTACATAGAGTGGTGGGGGTGTGCTGGTTTAGGTGGTGTACTTATGGTTGTTTATTTACCTACGTCCATTTTCCGGTGTTTAAGTGATTTAATGTGTTAGTTACCGTTTGCTGTAGTTAAAGTTGGGGTGTCGATACATATGGTTGGTGTTGATTCCTAGTTATAGTTGTGCATAGTATACTCTTACTTGTAGAAGCTACATATGAAGATGTACTTGTTTGTTAGATTATTTAGACGTGAAATTGGCTTAATGTTTATTGGTCTTGGTCCCTTAATTCTATTTTAAATTGTTGTGTAGTTTATATGCGTTCCGTAATTGTGTTTTTGAGTTATTTAGTGAGTAGTTGTTTTGGTTTTATTGTACTTGGTTTCTGCTTATAGGTTTTATGGGTTTGTTTATGTTAATAATTTGCTTGATAGGTGTGTTATAGTTGTATTTACGTGCGTTAAGGGTTTATGTAGTGTGTATTGTGGGTTGCAATAACTTGGTAATTATCTAGGACTACTTTATGGTAACACCTTGTACGGGTTTCTTCGTAATGTAGATTTGCAGTTATACTTTGCAGCTTGTGCATTAGATACGTGTATGTTGGGTATGTTTGTTGATTTAGGGTGGTTTTGCGTTATAGGTTTTAGGGTTTAGGGGTTTATTGATTTGATGCATTTTGTAGATTAGGTTGTGTTAGATTTGCTGTAGGTTGCATTCTGTTTTAGCCTGGTGATTTCGCTTTTTGTTTAGGTTTTGCAGTAGGTTTCATATGGTAAGTTTGTTGGTTTGGGGTTTTAGTGTTGTGTAATTCTGTACTTTGAGCTTGTTATTTTGTTTTGTGTAATTTTCTGGTGTTGTTAAGTGGTTTGGTTCTTATACATACAGATTACGGTTACATTGGTTTATGGGTACGATAAAGATTTGAGTTTGTGGTAATATTATTCTTGTAACATATGTGTTTGTTATTACATATTTATATTGTCGTTTAGCTCGTGTGTTTTAGGTTTTATAGTTAGGTTATTATTTTGCGTTGCCTTGTTGTTTCGGCTTGTTGAGGTTTGTAGTGTTTCTGTTTGCTTTATAGTTAGGCTACGACATGTGTTTGTTTACGTAGTTTATACTGTTTTAGTTTAGGTTGTGAGTGTTTGTATTTGCATGTAATAATGCTGGGTAGACTTGAGGGTTGGCTTGTTTCTTGAGTTGTGGTTTAGTATGTGCTTATTGTTCGTGTATGGTTGGTTATTTTGATAGGAGTGTATAGTGAGGTGTGTAGCATGTGAGTTACACTGCGTTTAGATGCTGCCGCTTGTAAATAGTTTCTGTATATTATGCTATAGTTCAATTTGTAATATTAAGTATTTTAAATGATTTGTTTTTGGTATTACTTTGATCTTTATATAGTGGTAATTTGGTATTTTAAGGTTTCTGTAGTTTTTTGATTGTTGTGTTTTATATTTGGTTTCTGGTATTAGGCAGATATCGTTATTTGGTATACTTATTTTGATTGCTATTAGGTTGCGATTTGCCTTGTGATACATCTACTTTGGTAATTGGTGGGTATCTTTTGTTTCGTTTACTTTTTTTACTTTGGTTTGAATTGTGTAAGTTTGATGTACTTTTGATTTGTAGGTTACATATTATTTTCGTTAGTTCTATTTTGGCTTAGTTATGTAGGTGCGGACATGGTTTGGATTTTTATCGTTGATTTGTCCTATGTATTTTATGTGCTACGCTGGAGTGGGAGGGTACCGGGGCTTTCTAGACTTTGCAATATTGCTAGACCTGCGTGTTTCTTAGATGGTTAAGGGTTGATATAATATAGTGTGGGTGTGTAGGGTTTTTGTTTTTGTTGGATTTTCGGGGATTTATGGCTGTTTTTTGTGTAATTTACTTGCGAAATACTATGTTTTTTGGGTATTTTGCTGTATTTCGGGGTGTTTTTGAGTAAACTGCGGGTTTTGGATGGTGTGTAGGGTTGATATAATATACAGCGTACTATTGTTTAAGGGATTCCGTAGTTTTGGGTTTTGCTGAGGGGTGTGGACTTTGTTGAAACATTGCACTTTGCATCGGACGTTTTTTGCTTACAACGGGTAGGATTCCGCATTTTGTTTTATTGATGCTATTAAACCTTGGTTATTTTGTTACTTTGTGGTTCTATAGATGCACAGATGCTTGTTTCTTTTGGAATTTGCTTTGGGTAGGTTGCCGTTCTTTGAAATACGTTTCGCAGTTTTTGTTGTTAGGTATAAATTGCTGTAACCTAGTTAAAGTTTATGTGGAAATGCCTTGATTTTGAGTTTGTGTTTTGCAATGTTAGTGAAATTGTTTTATGTTCCGGGGGTTTGTTTGTTTGTTTAAAGGTTCGGATTTTATAGTACATAATACTAGAGATGTTACCTTTATTTTGCGGTTTGTGAAGGGTTTTGGTTTTAATTTGGATACACGAGGGATTTAGTTATTGCTTGAATGGACTGTGTATGTTTGGTTTGGAGATGTGGTTTGGTGCTGGCCAGATTTATGTTTTGTGGTATTAGTTAATACTTTAAATGTCTAGCATGTTTACTTTTAGTTTGTGTACTTGTTAGGTTTGTTATATAATTATAGTACAGTTTATAGGTTCGGTTACGCTGTAGTTGTAGGTTGGTGTTTTGTTACTTTGTTTTTGAGGAGGTGTTTCATAGATGGTGGTATAGCACTCTTTTCGCTTTTAGGAATTTGTTATATTTGTTATGTAACACATAGGTTGCGCTTTGTAGTCTGGTTGTGGGTGTTGCTTTTTGTGATGTTGTGTTATTAAGTGTATGCTTGTTAATTGTGTTAAAGTATTGTTGCAATGATATTATTTTGGTATATATGCGAGTTATGGGTTGTGTTAGTGATACAGTGTTTACATAGGATTGGTGGGGGGTTTGTCTGTGCACTTGTTGTTTTTATGTTGGAGTTTCGACTACAGGTTGCTTTTGTGGGCATGTTGTGGTTGTTAAGTTGCTGTGGTTGTAGGGTTGTATTATGCTTTAGAAATGTTATTTAAGTTTTATGTTTTAAATTACTTGATGGGTTTTAGTTTTAGAGTCTTAGTTATTTGTATAGATTGTTATGTTGATTTCCTATGCTTTTATATATCGTTAGTATGATGAGTATTTTAGAGTTGTATTGTTTTCCATTGTATAACTTTATGAATGCTACGTAATAGTGCTATAATTATTCTTTTTGTATTTATGGTTATTACTTGAATTTAGAGTTTTGCGTTGTAGTAAGTCAGATGTTGCCGTGGTTTAGATATATGATGTTTTGCTTTTGTGTTTGTGGGTAATTTAGTACTTTTACTTGTTTCAGGTTCAGGGGAACATTGTGTAATTTATGTATTTATAGTTTTTATTTAGTTTTGCACGGATTTGATTTGTTGTTTTGTTTAGTTTGGAAGTTTTGCTGTATATATTTACTATATTAATAGTATTGTGTTTGCTTGCATAGGTAGTTGTGTTTTAGTGTTACTATAATTAAATTGCTGTGGATCTATTTTGTTCTTTTTTGTGTACGTATATTTGTTTGTGGGTTTTTTAGGGTTTGTTTTTATGTCATTATATGTGTTTACATCGGTCGAACGTTCATGTCCAGTTTTGAGGGTTTATGCAGTATTTGATTATTTATATGTTTATATTTTAGGGATGTTGAGTTTGTAGTTTTGCGTATTTGCTTATGTTTCATCATGGTTGAATAGCTCAGGCTAGGCGACACTGGGTGTGTAGATTTGGTGTGTCGTGGGCGAGTGGTTTTAGAAAGGGGTTTTGGGCGTCGGGTGAATTAGCTTGTTCTAGATTGTTTACGTGTTTTAGTTATTTAAATTGTAAAATGTACTAGCTTTTAGTATGGTGTAAAATTCTAATTCTGGAAATTGCTCCTATTATACTTGTGTTTTTATTGTTTGCCACTTATTTGTGTTGTTGTAGACTGAGCTTTAGTAGTTTTGTGTTCTGGGTTATACCTCGATGGATAACGTTGTAGGGTTGACATTTTGATGGTTTAAACAAGTACTTACAGTTGGTTGCGAATTGGGATTTGTTTAAGTTTTATGTGCTAGGGTTTCGAAGATTTGGTTAAGTTCTATTACACCATGTTTAGTTTGTTTGTGAATGGTTATCCGATTTTCTACGCGCTATGGTGTTGTGGCAGTTGTTTATATTCTTTTAGTTTATAGTTTGGATAGGATGGGTATTGCACTTTGAGATTAAAGTTTTATGGTTGGTAATAATGCAGATAATGTTCTGTGTGTTTTTGTTATTACTTATAGTTTCATGGCGTGTTGCAATAGACGTTTCCGAATTAGGAGTTTAATGGTAGACAGTACTTGGTAGGTTTTGATATAAATTTACTTGTATGTGGAAAGTTTGCTGTTGTAGTTGTGTATACTTCGGGAGTTTGCTTTATTGCTGTATAGGTTGCTTGGTTTATTATTTTGTAGTGCTAGGTTTGATGGTTGTTTTTGTTTTATTTATCTTGTATATTTTGATGCATATAGGTGGTTATGTGTGCATGCTTTTGATTGTTATTTTCGGTAGGATTTGAGTTTCTTGATTTTTGTTTATTCTGTACATATACGTTTTTGCTGTTGTTTTAAGTTGGTTACGTGATTTTATTTTCTTTAGAGCTGCTTGTTTTTGTTTGGTTGTGTATGTTTATAGTTGGTGTGTATTTAGTTGCTGTAGGACGGGTCAGGGTATGTAATTGTGAGTTTCATAGTTAGTAGTTTGTAGGTTATGTGTTTCTATAGTTTGACGCAGACGTTGTGGGGTGTGGTTTGTATAATGTTTTGTGGGGTAGTGCCATAAATTGCGAGTTGGTATTTAGTGTTTTACATTTCAGTATAGTATGTACATCGTTGCGGCCAGAGGTGCCACTTTCATGGGTTTTTGACATTACGTAGTTCGGAATTGTGGTGTGCTGCATATGTTTGTTTACATATGGGGATTTAAGGGTTTGTACTTTATGGAGTTTGTGGGTAGTTGTTATATTTGTTTTTCGGTTGGGTGGGGTATTGTAGATGTAACATGTAAGTATGTTGTGGTTTCTTTTAAGTTTTTGACTTGTGTTTTACGTTACCATTGTTTTGGCTGCATTGCTTTGCATTTGTTTTCGATTTGCCTTGTGGATTTGTAGGTTTGCGAGATTTGTGTTTCTGGTTTGCTATACTCGTTACTTCCAGTGTTGTGTATGTATCTTCTACTTTGGTTTGTAAGGTTATGGTTGATTATCTAGGTTTTAGCTCTTTGTTGATTGACTTGTGGGTTTGGGTTGTGTATAGTTACTTGATTTATGTATTTGTTAGTTACTTGCATATTTGGTTGCGGGGTGCAACTCCCATAATTTCGAGGATTTGCTTGTGAGATGGTTGCCTGTATGGCAGTGGTTTTGTTGTTGTGCTGATTTTTGTGAAGGGTTTGAATGTATTGTTTTTGTGGGGATATTCCACACCGGGATTTTATTGTGGCGAATTACTTGATATGTTAGAGTTGGTGGGCAGCGCTGGTGGACCTGCGGGATTTAAGCTGTGTAGAGGGTTGATATAATATACGTAGGTTTTAGATTAAGGGGTATTGAGGTGCAATAGGGTTATAGTGGGTTTTCTGGGATGTGTACTGGTGCTTGTGTGTATGTTGTCTTGCAGCATGGGACTTTGTATACAAGTTGTAGGGTGGGGATTGCTATAAGTCGCTTGAACGGGGTTTTGAGATTTGTTGTTAGGTTTGCTTATTTTGATGTGTTATGTGCAGGATATTTGCGTTATTTTGTTTGTGTTTTGATTGCTTGTAGGGTTACGGATTGGATGTTGTTTTTGTAGGTTTAGGTGTTTGCAGTAGTAGTTTGTATTTTTATGTTGTATAGTTGTTTTTGAGGTCGGGTTATGTTTTATAGGAGTATCGCTGAGTCGCCGTAAGATGTTGTACTTGCTTTTAGGTTTAAAATAAAGTTTGTGAACCGCATTTCGTGTGTGTAAGGGTAGTGGAGGTGTTTATGTTGTACAGAGCATAGTTGTATGTTGCCGCTTGTTTTAATAGGTTTGTATTTGCGTTTGGAACTGTGGGTTGGAGGCATTGCTTTTGACTTACTGGTGGTTAAGATTTACATTTTGCGTTGGTTTGCGTGATTGCGTTAGAGTTTAATATGATGAAGTTTGTTACTTAGTTTTGTTTTAATCTCTACGGTTTACTGTTGTTTCCTGCTAGAAGAGTTGTAGTTTATGAGTATTGCTTACTTGGTTATTTTAAGTGTTTCTACTATTGTTTAGTTGGCAAAGTAGCTTGCATTTACATGCTTGTAAATCTTGGTATTTTAATGGTTGTTGTTTGGTGTTTGAAACTTACAGGTTAGAGTTTGTTAGAATTTATGTGTTTTTGTTTGCTTCCCGGAGATTGTTGTTTGAGGTTTGATATTTACGTGTTTTATACAGTGGTTTTACAACCTGCAATAACTTGTAATTGTTAGCGGCTTGATGGTGTAAGGATGTCCATATTTGTTTGTTTTGTTGAATATTTATACTTTATAGTGGTTGTGATATTTTACTTAGTTTTAATTTGCTGTATTTTATATAGTAGCCCATACTTACCTTGCGTATTTTGTGGTGTTAGAGTTAGACTTAGGGCGTTTTCCGGGTTAGTGGGGTATGGGTAGGTTTAAGTTTTATTGTTTGTTTCTTATTTCATACTTACTAAGGGATTCTGGGGTACTTTATACTGTATTTTATTTTACAGTTGCATATTTGTATACTTGTATTGTGTGTTTTAGTGTAGGAGTAGTTAGAACTGTTTTAGTCTGTGTGCTTTAAAGTCTTGATTTTTTATTAGTGTTGTATTTAGGTTGTGGTATCTTCGAGTAGAGTTTGCGTGTGGTAGTGTTTGTAGATTTGCTTGTTTTTTGTGGTTTTGGATAAGTATGTTGGTTTTTGGCATGTTGAGTTTTGGAATTGGCTAAGCTTGGTGTGCGTATTTTGGTTTGTTTAATATGTATATGCGCTCTAAATTTGATACTTTCCGGCACGTTGGTATTTAAACTTACGTTGCGTGGTGTTTGTTTAGTATAGTTAGTTGATTTGTTGGGATTTGATGTTAGGGGTGTTACTACTTTATTTTGGTGTTTGGCATGGTAATTGTAATTGTAGTGATTCTGTTTGCTAGGGATTGCATTTAATTTTAGGTTACGCGCATGTTATTTATTGCTTGCTTGTACTTTATTGGTAGTTTGTTCGTGTGTTAGGATTTGTAGATTTGCTTAGGGTTTGCGGTAATAGGTTACAGGAGATGTGTGCGTTATTGTTTGTTAGCTTTACTCGATGATTATAGAATGTAATATTAAGTAATGCATTTGACCGTTGTTATTACTTGTTGTGAGATTTATAGTTTGGGTTGTATGGGTATCGTAGGATTGTTTGCTTGCTATATTTTGTTAGTGGGTTTGCATGGGTTTGCTTTAATTTGGGTGTGGTTTGTGTGCAAGGTGTATTACTCGTTGTAAGAGGGTTTAGCTACGTAATTTTGGAGTGTTGTGTAGTTCCGTTAATTTGTACTTTAGTTAAATTTTACATGTTAGAGTTTTGGCGGCTACATGGGTTTATGTACATTCGGTGTCTAGGGATTGGTTTGTGTGGTTCGCCATATTAGCTTGTGTTTTTATTATGTTTGTGAGGTTTTGATCTGTAGTGTGTTTATTTTAGTTTGTAGTTTACAAGTTTTGGGTGCTTTGGGTTGGGTGGATTTATTATGCATAATACCTTTCAGTTGTTACATGTTGTGTATTTGAGGGCGGAAGATTGTTTGCAGTAAATTTGTTATAGCGTACATATGTTGATTGTAATAGTGCAAGAATTACGTTTGTTTATTATTACTTGGTTGCATAGGGTTATATTTAAGTTACTTTATGTTGGGGTTTGAATTTAGAGATTTCGGGTATTGCTTTGGATAGTTATGTTAGGACTGTTTACCTGTTGCTGTGGTTCTTTGTTTGTTTGTTTGTTTAGGTTTGTGTGCTTGTTTGACGATTTAGTTGTTGTGCATTTACTTTGTTGGTGTTTATAATAGGTTTGGTGTTGATATGTTTTACGTATGCATTAGATGCACCGTTGCTCTTTGCGTTTTTGGTATGTATTGTGAGTTTTCGTACTTTGTGTTATTTGCGTGTTTATGGTTGGTTAGGTTGGGTGTGTTCTCGAGATGTTGTTTTAGGTTTTTGTGTGGGTAGGTTGCTTATTTCGTTGCTTATACATTTTATTTTTATTTTACGGATTGGTATATTGTATACAGATTTTCGGATATTTTGTTGTTTGTTGCAGGTGGGGTTTTGGTATGTTGGTGGTAACGTGGCGTTGGAGGGTGTTCCGTTGTGACGCGGTTCCTGGTAGGTTGGGTTTATGGTATGCAGTTGTATAAATGGTATTTAAGTTTTCATTTTTGTAGGTTTGCTGTATTTCGAGGGTTTTGTGGTTTGTATGGGTTTTGTTTTATATAATGGTTTTGACATTTTGTTAGTTTATATCTTTGTAGCGGTAGCATGATGTTTTGGTAGGTTTCGTTGGTTAATAATATTTTGGTATAGTTGCCATAGTTTTATTTAAGTGTGCGTTCAGATGTTACAGATAAGGTGTTTGACGATTGGAGGTTTGGGTTGCAGAGTTTGCTTTGGATTTGGATATTAGACTTGTGAAAGGTTCGCTTCAGGTTTTGATTTTGGCAGCATGAATATTGTGGTAGTTAGGTTTTGTTTGTAGAACTTAGATGGTTGTTTTGATTTATATTTGTGAGTGTGTAGGCTTAGTTGTAGTAGGTTTGCGTTAGTGGATTTGGGGTTTCTTGGTTGGGTTTGTTTAGATTATGTATTTGGTTTTAGTACGATTGTTTACGTTTTAAAAGTGTTCCTTGTATAGTTTTGTATTTTGGGTATAGGTGTTGTTAGAGGGATGCTACTGCTAAGGTTCGTTTGCTGTACATGGATTTTATGTTTTGGCGTGTTGTAATGCTCTTTGTCGATTTGGGTTTGTGGGTTGACCGTCATGCTTAGCTGTTTTGTTTGTATTGTGATGGCTAAGTTTGCACATTGCAGGTAGGTTGGTTTGTTTTACGTGTTTTATTGTTTAGGTTTGTGTAAGCTGTTTCGCGGAGGTAATGTTGTTAGGCTGTGTTACGAGTGCTTGAACTGCGGGAATTTGGTGTTGTAGAGGGTTGATATAATATAAGGGGACCTGGGTTTGTGGGTTTTGGGGTTGCCTATGTTTATTGCTTCTAGCGTAAGGTAGTTTCCTATGCATAGGTAAGTTTGCAGGCTTGTTTCGCGGATTGGGGTTATTTTAGGTTTTT
>JASAOA010001279.1:0-14877 GCA_030849815.1 Vickermania spadyakhi | reverse complement strand
ATTTGGTTTACTAAGGTTTGTGTTTTAAGTTGTGTTTTTTTCATTAGTTAAGGCGTTGTGATTTTGTTGGGTAGTTTGTATATTTTTGGTACTTCCTGGGTTTGTTTGTGGGTTTAGTACTTTTATGTGTAGACGTGCTCATATGTAGATTTGTTATATTTTTGGGTAGGGGCTGGGTTGGTAATGTTACGCAACCTTTATAAGTTGGAGGTTTCAGTGGGTTTTAGCAGGGTTTGGAGTTTGGGGTCTGCTTTCTTTGGGGTGCGTGTTTTAGTTTGGCGTTTGCTTGTGGGTTGAGGGTGGGTTTTAGAGTTTTGTACATAGTGCTTACTGTAGATTTGGCTTGTAAACTACCAATTTCCTGGCCTGTGTAGGGTTGATATAATATAGAGGGTTTTGGGTTTTGGTTTACTAGTATTTTGGGTGTTTTTGGGGGTTTTTGCGGAATTTTACTGGAGATTTGTGATGTTTTAGGGGTAGGTTGGGTGTTTTTAGCGTAGTTTGGGTACGGGTTTGGGTGTGTAGGTTTCTGTATTGGGGCAGTTGTGGTTGTTAATTTCTCTTGTGTGGTTTTGGAGTGGTATGTTGGTATAATATAGAAACGGTGCAAGCTCTAGCGCTTTGGAGTTTGGGTAAGGGTTGGATTATGGGTGGTTTCTTTGTGTTTGGGGAAGATCTTGAGTATTAATTTTGGGTATACATTGTGGGGCGAGTTGCTCATATACGTCTAGTTCGGTAGATCGCAGAGGGTTTTGAACTACGTGTGGGGTTTTGTTATATGGTGTTCTTAAATCGTTGTAGTTTGGGTAGGAGCTTGGTTGGGTTTGGAGATTTGATGCTGGTTTGTGTGGTTTGCACTTACTTGTAGAGCGTAGGTTATTGTTGGTTATGTTTTGTATTGCGAGTTTGTTGTTTTGTATAGTGACTCTTGATTTGTATTGTACGTGTTTTGCTAGTATTGGTTATTTGATTTGTTCTGATTACTTGTTTATGTTATAGTTGTAAGTTTTGGTTGACTGCTTAGATTTCCTAAGGGTGATATAGTGTATTGTACAAGTTAGGTGTTTTCGAACCTTCTTTTGTCGTGTAATTGCAGTTGGTAGGGTTTGGTTTCGCAGAGTTCGCCAGTTTCCATATCGCTTACTTTGAGATTTGTTTGTTTTCGGTAAGTGTGATTTGTCTAGGTTTGCTTTGGGAAGTTTCGGTTATTTTGTAGATGTTGTGCTTTGGTAGGAGGTTTTGTAGTTTTTGTGTTAGTGGTATTTTATATACTTGCGTTTTGTATAGGTTCTTTTGTGATGGGTTTTAGTTTAGTTGTTAGGTCTTTGTAGTTGTTGTTGCTGGCTATGTTGGTGGATTGCTAACTTATCTATAGTGGTAATATTGAACCTTATCTTTTTGTGGTTTTTTTGTTATTACTTGTGATGATTGTATATTTGTTGTGTATTTAATTTGACTTTGCTTAAACTTGCAGGGTTGGTACGATTGTTGGGTTTGTTACTTATGGGTTTGTTGTGGGGTATGCTATTGTTCGGTATTTAGTTCTCCATAACATAGTGCTTAAGATCTTTGTAGGCAATACAGGTTTTGGTAGGTTTTGTTTTGATGTTAGGTTTGGGATTTGTTTGTGGTGTTTGGATTTGTGGGTATGTTTGCGATGCTTGGGGTTTTTACGTGGTTTTTTGAGGTTTACTGGGGGTTTATGCTTGTATGTATAGTTTAAGTGTTTTATTTTAAGTTGTTGTTGTGGTTATAGGTTTAGGAGTTGGGCATATTATGATGGTGGTTTTGTGAATGTTTTGTTTTATTTGAGATTTGTTTAGCTTGACCAAGTTTGTACGATTGTTTGTTGTAGTAATATCTTTTAGACATACAATTTGTTTGGTCTTTTGTTGTTGCGTGAACAGGTTTGTTTTGCGGTTTCGTATGGAGATTGATGCGTGTTTAGGTGTTCTTTTTGGTAGCCTGTGCATTGGTGTTTTTGTGTGTTTCTGGTAGGTTCTTGATTATGTTGGTAGCTTTGTAATTTCGTTGCATTTTATTTTGTTGGTCTTATGTTTCTATTAGTTGTTGTTAATTGCTTAATGTTGGTTTTTGCTATTCGCATGTATTACGATTTTGGTAGGAGTTTAGGTTGTGGGCGGTTGGTGTGCTACTGTTGTTTGTGGGGTGTGTATGTTTTGCGTTTATGGATCGTTAGCAGATTTGCTAGTTTTAGTTGGGTTGTTTAACAGTCACACACGTAGTTTTTAACCGGTTGTGGATTTGTTGGATGGGTTGATTTTGTTGGTTGTGGGTTGTAGTTTTGTTTTCCGTTGTAGTTTAGACTTGTTGATTTGGCTGTTTGCATACTTTATTAGGGTTGTGGTTGTATAGTTAATAAGGCAACAGTGTTTGCGGTCTTTTTAGGTTGTTTTGTGGTAGATTCGAGTTCGATTGTTTTGTTTATGGTTAGTATTCCCGGAGTTTTGATTGCTCGTTTATGGCTTGTTTATGCTGGCTTTAGATTTTGTAGTTTACTTATATTTGTATATGTTAAGTTTATGTAGTGGTATACCGCTGTTTTAATGCTAAAGTTGTGGGTAAACGCACATTTCAGTAGGATTTATATACTGCTAAATTTGCTTGTGAATTGTATTTGGAGTTGTGTGGCTACATACTTGTTTTCTGTTTGCGGTTTTTGTAGAGTTCTTGATAATTAATTAGTTTGGTATGTTTGTTTTTGTTTCTTTGTTGTATGGTATGGTAGTACTCAGGTTTATGTTTTGTAAATTAAAGTTGTAGTTTGTTTCTTTGTAGTTGGAGTGCACTTTCGTTTTACAATTTGGGTATTATTTGTGGTGGGTACAGGTCGACTTTGCTGTTAAGTTTAATTTGCGCTGAGTTTAGTTTGTAATAATGGAACTTTGATCCTTTTGTTTTTTGGTGTTATTACTTTTTGTATGATGATTTAGCTTGGTTTGTATTTATGTGATTGTAGGGTGGATCTTAATTTGAGATGTTGTTGTTTCATAAATTTACTTTGTTGCGCGGGCTTCCTGTGTGTTTGGATTGTTTCTATTTAGGGTTGGGAGTTGCAAGCTTTCGGAGTGTGTTTTAATGGTTACTAATATTTACTAGTGTTCGCATACTTTGTATGGGTTTAGATGTGTATTTAGTCTGTATGAATTATTAGCTTTAAGTTTTGTGTGTATTTTGTTGGTTTTAGTTTATGTTTGGATTTGTTTGCTGCAAATAGGTTTTCTTTACTATATTGATACTGCGGTTAGGATTTTTACTTTTGGGCTTTGCATTCCGGAATTTCTTTGCTTTTAGTTATTACTTAGGTTGTACTTATTATTTTGCTTTACATGGAGGGTATTGAGTGATTTGTTTGGGTGCAGGTAGGCATGTGTAGATTGGATTTGTTCATAATTGGGTATATCAACTTGGTTTTCTTGGATTCGGGGTTTGGATTTGTAATTGGTGTTTTCGTTTAGAAGCATAGAGTGTAGACTTTGCTGGTTGTTTGGTTGTTGATGTAACTGGTTATAGTGTTTGATGACCTGTTATTGGATTCTTTTTGGGTAGGGTTGTGGTTTGTGTTTGAATTTATGCGGGAGATAGGTTTATGATTGTAGGTGTATTGTTTTATTTTTACGTTGACATACTTTGCTATGATGCATGCGGATTGACATGTAAGGTGTGATTAGTTTGGTATAGTCGTGTATGTTGGATGTTGTCGTTGTGGGGTGTTAGGTTGAGAGCAAGGTTTAGGGGTTGTGCATTTATGGTATTACGTATACAGGTATTGTTGTGCTGACTGTAGGTTGGCTTCTTTTGAGCTTGTAGCTTTGATGTGATGGTGGTTTGTTGTACTTTGTTGTGTAGAATGTGTTCCTGGCATTGTGTAATTTAGTTTAGGGTATTTTGGGTATCTAACAGTTTGGTGTTAAGATTGGTTTGTATTTGGCTTTGTAGATGGATATTTGTGGGTGCCTGCAATACAGGGTTTATTATGGGTCTTATCGTAATGTTGGGTTTATCACGTTTGTGGGTTGCGTTTGTAGGGTTGTTTTCGCTAGCTGTTGGTCTGGTATAAGCTCACATGCATAGTGGCAACTACAGGTATTTGGTGTTCTGGAGGGTTGGTATAATATAGGTTTTGCATATATAACGCTTTTAAGTGTCCATTTTGCTGCATATTTAATAATTTATTAGTTAGAATTTAGTGGCCTTTAAAGCTGTTTGGGGTGTGGTTACTGGTTTGTGTTTAAAGCATTTTGAGGGATACTATTTTACGAGGGTTTTGCTTACGCTTGTAGTTTTCGATCTGTTGGATTTGGTAGATGTTTGTACCATAGGTTTTTACGTGGGGTGTTTTCCGGGTTTGTGAGATTTGGTAAATTTGCGGGTGTTTTTACGGATTTTTGCTTTGTAGTAGGGTAGCTTGTTGTGTGTTGTTTTGGGCACTATCTGATTGCATTAATTTGCTTTATGGTTACCTTTGTAGGTAGGTGTAGCGCAATTCTAGCTTTAAATTGTTTGGCTGTTTGCGGGTAAGTTTCATTTTGCTTGAGGGTGTGTTTTTATTTGCGCGAGAGGTGCTTATGTTGTTTAGATTTTGATTTCGTATTGTTTGTTTATAGTATTTCATTTGTTAGACGCTTTGTGTTCGTAGTTTGTTTATATTTAGTGTGGGTGTTGGGTTTGCGCTTTTTAGATATTTCGTAAAGTTATTTTGGTTTGTAAGTTTGTAGTTTGTGTTTACTGTAATGTTACAGTTTGTTATGCTTTTAGGTTTAGTTTTCTTTATGTGTGGAGTGTGCCAATTGGATTGGGCCTTATACCTTTGGAATAGACTTTGGGTTTGGGGTAGGTTTTTATTGCTTATTGTGGATTTGTTGGGTTGGTTATTTATTTGTTGATTTTTTACAAGATTGATGGTTCTATTTTGTGTTTGGTTTTGTTAGGTGTTTAGTTTGTTTGTAGATGCGTTTATTTGTTTAGGTGTTTGTGAGGTTGGGGATGGTATGATATTGTCATATATTTGTGTTTGTTGTTGTACTTGTAGGTTTATAGTTGTTTGTGGTTTGTAAACATGTCTTGAGTTTGTATGTTGAAGTTGTTGTTTCTAACCTTATATAAGGTTGTGCGAGCATTGTGTGGTTTTATAGTGGTAATTTGTAGGGTTTGTTATTTCGAAAGATGGTGTTACACAGGTTTGTTGGCGAGTTTGTTATTTGATGCATATGACGGGTATTTTCGACATGTTGTGACGTTTGATTTGTATTAGCATTGCGGATTTTCAGCGTTGAAATGCATGGTTTATTATGGAATTAAGTATTCCTGTTTTGGAATTTGGCTGTTAATACGTTTGGTATGAGTTCGGGATAGTCGTTAGTTTGTGTTAGTTAAATTGTTATTGAGTGTGTACTGGTTTTGTTTTGAGGGTTTGTTTTGGGTATGTTATATGATGGGTTTATGTACTGTGTTTAGGGAGGTTTCTGTTATTTAAATTGTTAGTTTGTTAGATGGAGATTGGCTAATATGGGTGTTTTTGCATATGGGTGTTAGCGTGTTTTGTGGTTTACGGGGTTTATGTGGGTTTTGGGTTTTTGAATCGTATGATTATTTTACGTCTCTATATTTAAGTTTGTTTACGTATTGAGATTTTCTATAATTAACATTTGAGATGTGTTGGTTTCTTGTAGGATGGTGCCAGGCATGTGAATTGTTCGAAGGAGTTTGCTAGGTATGTTTTAGATTACAAGTTTTTGATTTGTTGATATGTTTCCTGCGATTGTGTGTTAGTTTCAATAGGTTGTTTTGGATTGTTTGCTAGTTTCCGTGGGATTTTATCACGTATATATGGTTTGTGTGTTAACCAATTGATTGCACGTAGTTGCTTACACGTTTTACGTTCAATAGGAGTTGTGGTTTGATTGCTGTATGTTGGTTTTTGGCAGGGTTTTGATTGCGATACCTTTGGAGATTGCTTTTATCCGCTGTTTCTTTGGTTGGTTGTTTTAATTTTTATAGTATTAAGTTAGTTACTTTTGTTTTAAATCATTGTTTATGTTTTGTTCTGTTTATTGCGTTTTGTTTATAAAGATTTTGGGGTTATATGTTAGTGGTTGTTGTTTTATGTTTTGTAATGTTCAGTTAAAGTTTGGAGTTTATGGTTTGATTTGTTGGTTTGCTGTGTAGTTGTGTTTGTGTTAGTGTTTTAGTTTCTATACTTTGAGTTGTACATACGCTATTTTGCTTGTGAGTTTCTTTGGTTATTTTGTTTTGATGTTGTTGGTACATTTCGAATTGGTTTTACCTTATTTCGAATGGGTCGATTTGCGAGTGTTGCGGGTGTCCTTATATAGATTGGTTTAGTTTGCAAATTTTCTGGGGTGTGTAGTTTGTGTTGGATGCGCGTTGGTTGGCTTTTATGGTTACAGGTTTGTTAAAGCTTTGGATTTTGTGTTAGATTTTGGGCACTTGTGGTAGATTTGCTGCTTGTTATTGGTTGTTTTGGTGTATGTTATTATGTTTAGATTGTTTCGGTGTATAAATTTATGGGTTGTTTCGTTGCTTTGGATTTTGTCTTGGTTTTTGGTGGTTATTTTATTTTACTGTGTTCGACATATTTGATTTAGTTTTGTTAGTTTGTATAGCTTCATGTTTGTGCTTATTTTGTATTAGAGTTATGTGAGGGTATGGGTGTTAGGTTTGAGGTTTAGGGTGTGTATTTTAGCACTTATATTGGCTCGATATATTATTATAGTTCTATAGTTTGTGTGTTTTTAGATAAATTTATGTATTATGATATGATTAGTAATAGTTCGGTAGTTTACCATTGTATCTCCTATTATTACTTTGAGTTTATGGATATCCTTTTTGATTAATGGTTAGTTAGTTGGGTAGTTTACTTAGGTTTATTTGCTTTACAATAAGGGTTTCCTACATATGTTTTACGTTTCTGGATTTACCTTAGGGTGGCTATTTTTGATGTAATGCATGCATTTGTCTGTGTAGGGTTATGTGACTTTGGGTTTTCGAGGTGCGTGTGTTTAGCTGGGCTTTATGATTATTTACTTATGTTTTGTTTTGGTTGTGTGTTTTGGGATTTGTATGTCTGTGTTTTGCATAGGTTGTATATTGTTTGTATTTTGTTTATTTCCTATGGGTATGGGTGTGTACTCCTCAGTTTTTAGTTATTATGCTGGACTTGGTATGTTTTCGTGTAGATGTGCTTGTTCTTTTTATTTTAATTGGGCTTGTATATATTATTCTAGGTTAGCTAGATTTGTTTATAGTATGTGTAGAAGCGGCGTTTTTGTTTCCTTTGGGTGTTGCAGATAAGGGTAGGGATTTATGACACGTTGTTTTGTTTATTTATTTGTAGTTTGGGTGGGTGCATTGAGCTTGTTTGTTCGTATCTGCTAGTTTGTTTGTTTTAATACCTGTGGATTTTATGTTAGTTGGACGTGTGTGCTTGTTTTGATTAGGTTGTTAGAGTGCAGTACTTACGTAGTGCTTTTAGTGTTATGGTTTTAGTTGGTTGCTTGTTGGTTGTTGCAGGGATTTGGATTTGTGTGAGTTTTGGTTACACGTGTTTATTTTATAGTTTTAGAGGTTGGTTGGTTGTGTTGGTTGTTATCGGATTGCATTATTACTTCGATAGTTTGGGGTTTTAATTTGGGTTAGAATAAGGTTTCGCGGGTTTTATGTATGTTGGTTTTCTGGCTTTTCATGTGTTTTAGGCATGTTGTGGTTTCAGGCTTATAAGTACCGGATTTGCGTTAACTACGAGTTGCCGGTGTGGTGGAGGGTTGATATAATATACATACCGTGTCGCAATAGGGACTTGTGGGCTTTATTTGCTGTTTCCTGCTGATTTTAGGTGTATTACTGTTTTGCTGCTATTTGTTGTATAGGCAGGCTTCTGGGGAGGTTGTTTTGGTGTTCTATTAAAGGTTTTGGAGTATTGGTGGTATAATGTTATTTTTATGGTGGTGTTATCGTGTGTTTTACTTGTTTTGAGGTTGTGCGTCGTATTTGGTTTGGTTACGTGTTCCTGTTGTGGGTTGGTTTAACATGTTTATATTGTTGTGATAGACTTACTAAATGGTGTAGGTTGGTTTGTTTTGGTGTGTTAAACTTCAGGTTTGGAGTTGTATAGTGAGTCTCGCAAGCTCCTCTTTTACTATTGTTTTGTATGTAGGGTTAGTTTCCCATTTGTTAGTTTTTTGATTTTTGCGTTGGTTATGGGTGGTGTTGTACCTACATGACATAGCATTAACATCTTGTTTGTTTGAGTTACGTGTATTATAGATAGGTGGGGGGTTGGGTTTTGGGTTTTTTCGGTGTGTAGCGAGGTTTTGAATTTGGGTACCTAACATTAATTATTTTAATTTGGGTTGGGGTTCGCTAATGATTATACGTGTTTTGCGTAACTTTAAGTAGGTTTTGATTGTGGTGCTTTTGTGGTGAATATGTTATGGACATAGGATTCAAGTATTTGATTATTCTTTATTCTGGAATTTGTTGTGGTTGGTGTTTACTTTGTACGATGCATATGCTGTTGGATTTTACTTATGCATCAAGTATCAGCATACTTTTGTTTGTTTGTGGGGAGTGCTTGTGGTATATGGAGAGGTGTTGTTTTGTACTTGTTTTATTTTGGTTGTTTGTGGATATAGGTTTGTGTAAGGTTGTATTGTTTGTTTGTTTAATAGTTTTGAGTTTGTTATACTTCGGAATATTTACCGTAGCTTTGTTTCTTTTACTTGCTTTGTTGGTTTGGTAAGTTTGTGTAGATATAGTTGTTTTGGTGCGTGAAATACTTTTGGTTTAGTATACTTAGGTGTGTTTGTAGTATTGTGGCTTTCGGGGTTTGATATATTTGTTTGGGCATATGTTGTTATTATGACATTTGTGGAACTGTTATTGTATTCGATAAGTGTGTAGACTTTTCAGGGTTTGTGTTGTAGATGATAGTACTACATCTCCTGCTAACTTGATTTGCAGAGGTTTTGCGGTATACTTTGATTTATTTTTGGATTGTGGATGTTCATATTTTGCATTGCGGTCGGTTTTTAGTTGGTCGACTTGTTTTAGGTTACGTTCTAGAGTTTTGATGGCATGGTTTTATTTATGTTTTCAGCATTTGTTTTTATACTTTTGTTTAAAGTTGTATTTATTTAGGGTGTTATGAGTGGCGTAGTGCAATTGTATTGATTGTTTGGTAAGGTCTTGGTTCAGGAATTTGTATGGGTTTTATATATTTAGCGGAGATATGCTGGGATTTAGTAGTTTTGTTGTAATGGAGATTTTATTTTCGGAGTGCGGGATGTTTAACTGCTAATTTGTGGAATTTGCACTTTGATTCGGTTTATTGCATCTGGTATAGGAGTTGTGTTACTTTGCAAATGGTAGTATTGTGGTTTGACGCTTTGGTTTTAGACGTTTTGTGGTGGTTAAGTTAATTATTTAGGCGTTTTGATTTTGTGTTTTGGCGGTTGATTGTATTTGGTTGCGTTTGGTTTGGGTTTGGTATTCAGCATACTTTATTTTCCGTTATAGAATGTGGTGTTGTTATAGTAGACTTGTGTGTGTAGGTAGCCGAGTATTGTGTTACTTGTGGGTAGGCATATAGCTTAATTTATGCTTCTATCGTTATTGCAAGGATTGCTATGGGATGTTTTTCGGGTATTTTGGGTGTGTTGTTTGAACGAGGTTTTGGTTTGGGTTTAATTGTTACTAGGTTTGAGTGTGTTTTATTAATACATACTGTGATGGGTTTTGAACGCGATGTTTTTGTAGTTTAAACTTATAGAGTATTGCGATATTTGTTTTTACGATGGGTGTCTCGATGTTGTGGGCTAGATTTGGATTGTAGCAATTTATTTGTATGCGTTTACTTATGAAGGGTTTATGTTTAGGGAGTTTTGTAGTATTGTATAGGCTTCTTATTGATCTAAAGTTTGTTATAATTTTAACTGCTTGTGTATGATTTATGTTTATATTCTTTATAACTTTGTAATATTTCTTGTTTTCGTTATTGTGTGGTGTTATTACTTGATTATGATATGTAATTATAGTGTGACTGATGTGTAAGTGGGTTTTATGTTTGTTAGACTATTTGGGTTATTTGTAGCTTTATATATGTGTAACAGGTTAGGGTATGCTTAAGTTATTTTGATTTACGTTTACACAATTGATAGTGGGCATTTGTTAAGTTGTGCTTGGTTTTGCATAGTAACACAGAGCATAGGTACTTTAGGGTTTGCTTGTTCGTTAATGTTGTTTACTTCGGGAGTGTATTTGGTTGTTAGAGTTTGGTATTTTAGGTTTGTGTAATGTGTTATATTGTTGTGTTTTGTTTTGTGTTAGGAGTTGTTAGTTGTTATGTCGTTTTGGCAAGACTTTTGTGGGTTTGTTTCTCTCGAATAGTTCCGGTTGTAATATGCTACAGTGTATATTCCCGTCCGAGAGTTGTTGAATTTGAACTTGCTTGTGTGCCACTTGCGGAGGTTTGATTCCTTAGGTTTCTTGGCTACAGGTTGGGTAGGTAAGTTGGTTCCCGCGTATTGATTGTGTAGGTACATGCTTGTCATTTTCGGGTTGGTTCCGGGTTTTGTTTACTTTAGATTTTATTATAGTAGTTAATATATTTGTTTACTACATTTAGGAATTGTGTTTGTTGTATTTGCAGTTTATTATCAGGTTTTGCTATAGGTTTGGTTTTGTTTTGCGTAGTGGTTAGTTACAGACTGTAGGGTTACGCAATGTTTGTGGATGAACTTATTTGAGTTGCGTTTATGGCTTGTTTTTGTGTGCGCTAGCATTACGGTTGTTGGACTATATGCATAGTCGCTGGTTTGCATGTTGTTTTAAGTAGTTTCAATATTTTGTATAGTAGGTAAGTTACGTTATAGAATTGTGAATTGCTGCGTAGTTTGCTGAAATGGAATGAGTTGATTTTTACTTAACTTGTTGTAATAGCATTTTACTTTTTGGTTTGGTTTTAGTTATTACTTGGGTTTCATTATTGAAGGTTAGAACGTGTTATTGTTATATAGTGTTTTGGTTTCTTTGTTGTTAGTTTGGCAAGTTAGTTAGTGTGTTGATAAGAAGTTTGAGTACCTTTAATTTGTTGGGGTGGGTTTTGCGTTGTATTTTGTACGTTACTTGTGTTCCTTGGCTTTACGTTTCCATAGCAGTTGTCGTTGTTGTTGCCGTTGTGTTTATTTGTGGGTTTTTTGTGCTTGGTTTAATTTGGCTTTTACTTGTGCTTTACTTTTGTGTGTAGTTTGGGTTTGGGATTTCGGTTGTTTTAATTGTTGCACCAGGTTATGGATTCCATATTTGGGTGCATTGGGTTGCCATTTTGGTTCGAATGGTTGAGACCGGGTACTGCGGTTTTTCCGGATTTTTCGTTTGTGGTTTTATATTGTGAGAGGCATTTAGGGAAACTGCGGTTTTGAGGGTTGCAGGAGGGTTGATATAATATAGTAGATTTGAGGGTTTCACTACATCTTTATTATGAAGTTTAAGGCACATTAGCAATAATATTACAGGATTTTCGCATGTTTCTTGGTTTTGTTGTTTTGGATTAAGGCAGACTAGGGTTTGGATACAGAGGGGATTTGGTTACGTGTGGGTTGGATAGGAGATTTGGATAATTCGTGGTTTTTAAGTGGTTTAAATTTCGATGTTTTTGTTGTTTTGCATAGGGGGGATTTTGATGTACCCATGTTTTGCATACTGTTTGTGTTTGCCGGCAAGTTGTTTAAGTTAGGTTGTTTGTTGTTTGCGTTGTGGCCTGTTAGCGTGACATGCACGTGGGTTGCTTGTTGGGTTAGGTTTGGAGTTTTCTGATTTGTAAGTTTGAGTGCGTTTTACTTTGCGCTATAGTTGGGTAGTTTGCCTATTAGTTGGGGTTTGCAAACAAAGGTTTTTAGTGTTACTGTTTGTGATTGTTAAGTTTTACTCGTTGTAGTATGGGTTATATGATAGTTTGTATGTTTCATCTTGTTGTTTTGATGTACTGTTAATTTTCTTATTTTGTTGCTGGCAGGTTGTTGGTGGGTGTTTAGGTTTTAGATTTGTGGTTTATTCACTTAATAGTAACGTTGCTTTTTGATGTTATTTGTCTTACGTAAGTTCACGTTAGTGTAGGTTTTGAGGGTTTTCGCATCCTTGGTTTTAACTTTACAATTGCATATGAATCGATGGCAGATTTAGTCGGTGTTGTTGGGGTTTAGTTTGATATGTGTGAGAACTTTTATATTTGATGGTTTGTGTTCTTGCTTGGTGGTTTTACTGATGTAATTGCGCAAAAGGTTTGGTATTGCTGTTGTAATGGTAGTTTTATTGCTTGGCTTGTGGATTTTGTAGTTGTGTTTTTAGTTTGATTAGTTAGGATCTTCGTGGGGTGAACACATTATACGTGTGTGCTGTGTGTGTTGGTCTGAGGTTTTAGAGGTGGTGTTGCCGAGGGTGTTTTAAAGTTTGTTTTGGTTTTATTTTAATTTGGTGTGCGCGTAGTGGCGGTAGATTCGGGGTTTTTTTGATGTAGTTATTGATGCCCGATTTATTTCTGTACCCTTTTGCGCTACATGTTTGTATTTGTTTGGGTTGTGTTAGCTGGTTTAGTAGATTACTAAGCATTGGTTACGCTGTTTTGTTTTATTTAGAGAGTGTTGCAATTTTACTGTGGGTTACATAGAATTGTTTTGTGATTGTGTGTTAATTTATGGATTGTGCTTCTTTGCTTTTCGTTGTAATTGGTTATTGCACACTAAACTGTAATAGTATGAGCTTATTTATTGTAAGCATTATTACTTTATATTATGAGTACAAATATGGGTTTATATAATTAAAGGAATTGTTTTGTGTGTTTGCGTAGAGGGTGATGTGGTATAGTTATTTTGTTTATTATAACGTATTGGTATCGTTGTTATATAGTTTGTGTGGGTGGTTTGCTTTCGTTTTGATTGTTTTGTTTAAGGGTTTGTTTTTACTTTCGTGGGATATGATATTCTACAGGACTGCCTGATTTTTGTTTGTATGGGTTGAGTGGATCTTGTAGAATTGTTGTGTGGGGTATATTGATTGTATGTGTTTTGATTTGTCATTAAATTGGTTATTTACATGCAGTTGCATTAGCTTTGATTGACTGCTGGATTTGTGTTTTCTAGGTAGTTGTAAAGTTGTGATTTGTTGCTTTTGATTTGTTAGGGTTTACTTTTATATGTGTGTTTGCGTTTGATTTGCACGTACTTTATGTTTGTCGTTTGGTTTAAGTCTTGTGGTTTTATAGAAGATGCTTTTACTTCGTTTGAGGTTTATGGTATCTACAGTTCCGTTCAAGTATTTTTGTTTAATGGTATGTTGTTGGATTTGTGATAGAGTTGTAGTATACTTCTGGATGCAATACTTGTATGTAATGTAGTTTGATAGGTTAGTTAGGTTTTATTTGTCTGTAAGTTTGTTCTTTTAGCTTTGTGAAAGTGTGTTGATGTGCATTTCATTTACTTTCAGTTGCTGTTCGAGGATTTGTTGTTTTGTGTTTTAATTTGCTACTTAAAGGTGTGATTCATGCTGGATACAATATGGGTAGTGTGCTTAGATTGTTTACATTATAGAGGTATGCTTTGGGATTTGTGTTTCTAGAGTACATTAGTAAATTGCTGGCTTTGATGTTGGGGTTTTAGGGGTTGCATTCTAAATGATGTCCCTAATGCTGGTTTTGTGCTCGTTTTGTTTGGGTTGTAGTAGTAACACCTGTTTATACAGCTTTATACTTTATAGTTTGTTGGGTGTATGTAGTTTCAGGTTGTAGACTTGTGGTGTATTGTATATTTGTATATTTGTTGTGTGTAAGCTACTATGTTAGGTTGCTTTTAATTGTTATAGGTTTATACTTTGTGTGTTTTGGGAATTTGTTATTTGTGATGTGAGACATGGGTTATTTAGTTTAGGGTTGTTGTATTTGCTACGTATTTTAAGTTGTATCTTTAGTTTTTGTTTTAAAGACTGGGGTTTCGAGTGATGTACTTTGGATTTGGGTTATAAATAATTGCGTATGCTTTATTTGGTGATATTAGGTTTATAATTTAAACGGATACTTTGTGTGTTTCCTATAGGTGTGATTGATGTGGATATTAAATTAGGTTATTTGTTGTAATAGCTGTTATATTGGTTGTCGTTATGTTATTACTTATTTAGTTATATGTAGACGTGGTTTATTTTAGTTTTGTTAGATTGTTATAGTGCTTGTTGTTTTGCTTTATTTGTTGTGTATGAGCCGGGGTTTGTGTGGTTTACTTTTGGGTTTCGTTATGTGTTAAGCCGTTTACAGCGTTTTGTGGTTTTACTTTGTATGAGTTACCTGTACTGTGTTTAGGTCAGCTAATTGCCGTATGGGCAGGTTGGTGCGTTTTTTGGTTTAGTATAGATACTTTCGGAGTTCATTAGATTATGGATAGAGGCGGATGTTTGCGAGTTGATGCGTTACGCATTGAGTGTTTCTTGTTTGATTTAAGTACCGTTCATTTTGATAGATTGTGTAGATTTATTTATTTATTTAGTTTTTGTAGTGGTTTGGACTTATAAGTAGCATTACGTTGATGTTTGAGATTTTGCTGATAAGATTTGTATTGTATTTTCTGTTGTTTTTGTGGGTTTGCATTTTAGTTTGTGTGTCATACCATTTGTGAGGATTGTTAGCACTGTAATGTTTGTTTAGAGGTGGTTTGTGGCCTTGCAGGTTTTGGGTTCCCGATTGTGATGGTGTTAGTGCAGGTGCGCAGCCGGCTCATTGTGTTAGGTTGTTTGGCTTTTATTGTAGAGTGTTATATTTGGTTTACTAAGGTTTGTGTTTTAAGTTGTGTTTTT
>JASAOA010001278.1:0-14876 GCA_030849815.1 Vickermania spadyakhi | reverse complement strand
TGTATTGTGGATTTTTATATAGATTTGTTGTTACAGTTATACTTTCTATAGGTTGTTACGGGTTGTAGGTTGCGGGGTTTGCTTTGTTTGCATATACAGATTATGTGAGAGAGAGTTGGTTTATGTAGTTGCTGTGTGTATATTGTAATGGATTCCTGGATTAAGGTTTGCTTAGTTTTATTTGCGGAAGAGTTTTCCGTAGTTAATAATTGTATGCATTGTTTGTGGTGTTACATTTTGCGTTTTGTATTTGTGGTAGGCGTTTATAGTTTTTAGAATACTGTTTCGTGTATTGGTGTGTTTGATCTGATTTCGTTGTTATGCAGATTTTCCCGGCAGACATGAGTTTGTGGTGTTGCTTGTATTATATTTAGGTTGCAAGTTTTACGTTTAACTTGTTACATTTGTTATTTTGGGTTTAGTTGCCACTTTATTCACGGTGTTAATGCGTTCCTTTTGCGAGTTTTAGCTGCTTTATTAGTGGAGTTTTGGTTTGTAACTATGTTATTTTAGGTTGTTTCGCCAGTGGGTGCGTGTGTAAACATTAGTTTGCTTACTTCGGGAGGTTGCTTATTTTCCGATTTGCGTATTCGTTTACTTGTTGAATGTGGTAATTGGCTTGTTTTGTAGGTTTGTTTATTGTAAAGTTTGCTATTTTAGTTTTTTGTTTTTGGCTTTGAGTGGTGCTTGAGCTTTGATAGTAGATGATTTATTAGTTTTTACTTAAATGTTTAAGGTCGAGTTGTTATTGTTAGGATGGGTTTGGTTTGGGCTTTGATGTGATTTGAGTTGTTAAGTTTTATTGATTTGTTTGCGGAGTGTTAGTTTAAAATGGTTTGGTTTTGTGGATTTGTGTACATGGGAACGTGCTACAAGTAATGTTTTGTGATGTGAGGTGTCCAGTGTATTGCATGTTGTGATTGTTTTAAGTTTTAATGCTGGGTAGGTGTGTAGCTTGGGGTTTGGACTTGTTGGTTACTTCTAGGTTTAGGACATAGTAGATCTTTATTTGTGTTAGGCTTTGTGATTTTCTGGATTACGGATTTTGCTTGTGTAGTTGTTTAAAATTAGAGTTGTGTTTATGCATTTTGCAGTTCTACTGTACTTGTGTACTTTATAGAGTTGTTGCTGAATTATGTTCATGTCAAGTTTGCTTTACTTGTGGAGGTTGTGTGCACATTACAGGCTTTATTTAGGTTTTTATTTTGTGTTTTAACTTATTAGAGATCGTATATGATGTAATAGTTCACGTTTGTATTTTATAATTATTACTTTATCTTAGTGGGATGTATGATAACTGGTATATTGCATTTCATTTGGAGAGTTTTCTCGGTTTCTTTGTATTTTGGTTTGGGTTACTTGTTTACTTTTTATTTTAGGTGATATTTTGAGGTTTTTTGGATTGTTTTGTAGATCAGTTTCCGTAGAGTGCTTTGGTAGGTCGGTTAAACTGCGTATTTTGCGTGTGGTTAAGGGTTGATATAATATAAGTATTTGTACTTAAAGGGGATTTAGCTGCTTGTGTGGGGAAGCGTCAAAGGTTGGGCAAAGGGCTGATACTGGTAGGTTTGAGGGTTTTGCGGGCTTTTAGAGTTGTGGGTTGTGTCGGCAGATGGGGTTTGGTTTAACGGTAAGGGCTACAGGTTTGCTTCTTTGACTATGTTGTATAAGTGAGGCAGTGGGTTTGTGAGGGGGATTTGCAGTTGCACGCGTGTGCAAGAGGTTTGGGGAGTGTTTTGGTTTGATGTGGTTACAGGTTGACTTTCAGGTTCGAAGTTGGAGGTGCGCGCGTTGCTGGCTGTTTAAGCGTAATACTTTATTTAATGTTTTGCTTTTAAGCTGGACTTACATATTTACACATTGCTTACATAAGGTTTAGTTGTGTTTGTAGGTTGGATGATAATCGTTATATTGTAGATTGCAGGTATTATAGGTTTTGTTAAGCTGATGGATTATGGCATACACAAGTTTTGAGTTTTCTAGTTCTTAGTTAGTTTTCTGAAGGTTTAAATTTAGCGTTACTTTGCTTTTCCACTGTTGTGTTCGGTTTTTTGTTTGTAGATTTAGGTGTGAACGCACTAATTAGACTGTAGATGTTTGCTTTGTTTTTTGGTGGATTGTAGAGGTTGCAGAATACGTGTTTGGTTATTATGGGTGCGGAACAAGCCGCTTTGGGTATAAGTTATGGTGTATTGTGGGGGAGTTTGTTGTTTTAGTTATTATATAATACTTTGTTTACTGTGTTGGGGTTTAATAGTTTAGGGTATTTAGATTTTGTAGGATGGATTTGTTTCTGTTATGATTTGTTTTAGTTTGGTTTAGGGTTTCCGTGTGACGTGGGTTTAAGAATTTGTTGCCTTATACTTTAGTAGGTTTTGTATTTCGACAAACTTGGAGTTTGCGAGTTTTACATTTGTGTAGGTAGTGTTGTGTGGGCGTTACTGGTTTGTTTGTTTTATAGTTGTTTAGGTTTTGTATGGAGGTGGCTATGTCTTTCGGGTTTATTTTGTTGATACCGTATTTAGTGGTGCGTGTGGGTTATATGTTTGCGGGGTAGGGTGTTTGTTTTTGGGAGTTTGCGTATATAACTTTTTGGGTAGGGTTTTGTATGTGATGCGTTACTTTTGGTATTGGCTTATAGTAGCATGGTGTGTGCTCCGGTTTGTTAGTTAATTTTACGATACTTGTTTTGTTATATGGTACTTTTGGGTTATATTTAGTATGGTGCAACATCTTGCGGTATGCGTAGTAATTTTGTAGTTTACTGTTAGCTATTAGTTTGGGTTTAGGTTTTGTAGCTTCGCGGGGTTTCGTATTTGATATAGTGTGTTTTGGGTTTTGGAACTATTGTAGTTTGCGATATTTGGGAGTTGTGTTGTTTTGGGAATTGAGGTGTGCGTTGCGTGTTGGTTTAGTTTTTTGTAGTGTGTTACATGTTAGCGGTTTCTGGTCTTAATTGTGCTTTAGGTTTTTGTTGTAGTTGTGGATTAATGTAGGTTGGTGGTAGATTCGTTTTGAATTTCGCTTAGTTAATGTACATTATGTTCGACTACTAGTTTTGCGTAGGTTTTTACTTGGGGTAGGTGTTGCTATTGCCATTGCCTTTTTATGCGTATATTTATTTAGATTTTGGTTTTACGTTTAGATTTGTGCTAATGCATAGTTTGCATTGTATAGTTTGTAGTGCTGTTTTGAGTGGTTGTAGGTTGCTTGTTTTGTACTTGGTACTTGTATTGGATTTGTTGTGTGTTTTTGCATTATGATTGGTTAGATTGGTATTACTTAGATGTTTGTGGGATTATAGGTTGGGTTTTATGGATATAGACATGTTATAATACTTGCATACATTTATTTGCATTAGTTGTATATGTATTGGACACGTTTACTGCACATTGATTGTAATATTGTCATTTTAGTTCTTGTATGTTTTATTATTACTTATATGGATGTAGAGGTGTGACTGTTAATGCTACGATTTTGTTTACTTGTTTGAGGTTTAGTATATGTGAGTGTTACGCGAGTATTATTCTTTTAAACCGTTACTTTACTTGGTTTTTGGTATGAGGCTTTAAGTTTGTTAGCGTTTTGAATTGGTCTTGTATCATAGGTTTATATAAATGTTTTACGATATTCGTACTAGTTTCAGAGTTAGCTTGTTTTAATAGTTAGCTTTATTGATAATGTATGTGTTGTTGGGTGGGAGGTCGGGTTGTTGTTACTTGTGTTTTGTGTATTTGCATAAGTGTTTATTTGGGGTTTTGCAATTTAGTTTAGAATTTGTGTTCTAATGGTTCATTGTTTGCTGTTGTTGTTTTAACTACGGATGGTTTCTAGATTTGTTTGCTGATATGTAGCGTGATTGGAAGTTGCCAATTTGCGTGTTACTTTATGTGTAGTTGCTTTATATGCTTTGTTTAGTTTTTATTTATATTAGTGTTTGTGTGCTTAGTTGTGCTTGGTGTTGGGCTGTTATAAACATTATTATTTGCATGTATTGCATTAGGTGGTAGTTATGCTTTTGCTAGGGTTTTGATTCATTCCGGGTGTGTTAGCATTTTGGCATTCTTCCGTTTTGTTTGTGGCTGCACCCTAGTTGCGCGATTTAGGTATGTAGAGTGTGTTTAGTTTTGTAGGTTTGAATACTGGCGTTTATTTTAGGGTTCTAATTATGGGTTGGTTATGGGTTTAAAGGTTTCCTACTTTACGAGTGTTTAGGTAGTGTATTTACAGGTTGGATAGGTTGTTTAATTCTGCAACTTTTACTAGTAATGGGATGGGTTTGGGTGTTGCGGGGGTTTGGTTTTGTATGCTAATATTACTAAGGGTTTAGTTGGGTTTAAATTTTGACTTGTGGCATTGCTTTGAGGTTTGGGTACGGAGTAGCTTGCATGTTTTCGAGGGTTTGTGGAACAGAGACTCCTTTTTGTGATGTTTGGTTAACTGTTTTAGGGTTTTTGTTTTTGCTTTTGGTGTGGACTGCTTTGTGTGAACTTTTATGTTACTTGGCATGAAGGGCTTGTTTATGTGTTTTGCTTGTAGTGTAGGGGTTTGCTCAGTGTCTAGTACGTTAAATAGGTTTTTGTTTAGATGTTATTAGTTTGTATACTTTATATCTTTAGTTTGTTTAGTTTGGACGTGTAACCTGGCTAGTATGTTTTTGGGTTACTTTATTGTAATTGTTGGAATTGTTAACTTGATTTGGTAGGTGGTGAGCTAGATTTTGTGTTTCGTTACGATATTAATTAGATTGTAATAGTTTAAATAGTGTATTACCGTTCATTCTTACTTTGGTTTATATGTAGTTGGCTTAGCGAGGTCGTTTTACTTATAGATGTTGTATTTGCTTGTTTGTGTTTTTGTGGTTGCTGGTGTTTATGGTTTGCTTTGGGTTTAGTTGGGTTTTGCTGAATGCAGGTAGTTTGCGTGTTTTGCATGTTAGTTAGATTTGTACGGTTGCAGGTTGGATTGTAGGGTTTGCGTTAATTTGTGGAGGTTTGCTACTTTGGTTTTACTGCAGAGATATGATTGTAGCGTGGGCTTTTGAGCGGTTTTAAGTTTTGGAGTTTTGGTTACCACTTGTAATTGTTGTGGGGTTTTTAGGGTGTCAAACTGCAGATTTACGCTCGTCTGGAGGGTTGATATAATATAGGTAGTTGCAGGGTTTGCCGTAATCCGCAAGGGTTGGATGTGGGGATCTTGCGTGTTTTGGGTGTTTTGGTGTTTTATAAGGGTTTTTTTCGTCTGGTCTAGGCAATTTTGGGTTAAGTACTTTATATTTGTAGGTATTTTAGGGTAGATTTCCGGGTTTTGGGCACTTGTTTTACAGGTGGGAGCGTGTCTGGCATGTTAGGACGGTAACTGCAGGATTCGTGGGGTATGGAGGGTTGATATAATATAGTAGGTTTATGGATACCTTATATTGTCTGTGCACGCTTAGGTTTTGTGTACTAAGATTCAGATAGTTTTGGGTTTTGGTTGTGAGGTGTTGGATTTGAGTTTTTGGTTTATTTTGTAGGTTATTTAGATTTCGACTTTGGATTTTGATAGTGGGAGCTATGGTGATTCTGGGATTTTGTTTGTGCTTGGTAAGTTTTGGTTAATGTTTATGCGTTTACGAGGGTTGGGGTTTGTTGTAGGACGATGGCATCTTTGGTATTTCGTATGTTAGTTTTGGATTTCTTTGTGAGGTTTGTGCAATTCATAGTGATTATAAATATGTAAATTTCGTGTAGATGGTTTAGTTTAGTTTTGATTTTGTACTTTTGGTTTTGCGTTCCGTTTTGCGTACGGTTGTGGTTGGATTTTATACATATGTGGTATGGTACAACGTGCATTTTGAGGTTGCTGTGTGCTTTAATTTGCAGGTTTTGAAGGTTAGTTGTGGGTTTATTGTTTAGTTTACATGTACTTTGATTGTGTAGTACGTAGGGTTGCGGGACTTTGGTGCATTGTGTATTTAGATTTGTTTCGTGTTAGCGTATAGTTAGGGTGGCGCATTACTTTTTGTGTTTGTGATTTTTTGATATGCGTAGGTACTCTTTTTGTTCTATATTATGTACGTTTACTTTGCTTGGGTTTTATTAGGGTAGTGGTTATTATAGGTTTGCGTATTGTGGGAATCGAAACGTGTAATGTTTTGACTCCTTTGGTTTAAGTTTATGGTATAATATGTTATATTGCTTGGATTTTAGAGTATTATTGCTTGACTTGGTTTTGTTTTGGATATTTATAAGTTTACTAGTGAGTTATAGTTACTTTGGTATAAGGTCGCCACTAATGGACACATAGTTGTGATAGTGGCATTACGTAGGGTTGCTATATTAGGCTTACAAGTGTGTTTTTTTTACTTGAGTTTTGTTTGGTTTATTAGATATTTGGTATTGTTTGTAGTTTGTGTGGTTGCATATTTTAAGTTGGATTTGTTCTTTTTACTTGGTAGCTTGTAGGTTTACTTATATTGGAGGAATTTGCATTATGATTCTTAATAGTACAGATTTGGTTGTTACCCACATAATAAGTTGTTTAGAGTTCTGCAATGTTGTAGGAGTTTGCGTTTTAAGATTGACGAGCTGTGTAGATTCTGCTTTTTAGTTACCGTTGTTTAAGTTGCTTTTAGATTTACGGATTTGAGTTTGTTTGTGGTTTGATTTGTTATTTAAGAGCAGTTGTTTGTTAGTTAATTTGTTTGATAAAGGTATCTTTTAGTTTATTTGGGTGTTTTGTTGCCGTTGAATACTTTGTAAGGTGTGTTAAGTTATTCTCTTGGAGTTCTTTGTGGATTTGGGGTTTTTGTAGCTTGTGTGTATGTTGTTAGCATTGCTTGGTTTGCGACTTGGTATTGTAACGGTTTGTTACTGTTATAGATTACGAATATGTTTTGTAGGTTTTCTTTAAACTTGTTTTACTGATGTGGGTGGGGTGTTATTCGGTTTTGATGTTAGTGTAGATGCGCGGGGTAGATTATTGCAGAGGATTAAATTGACTGATCGTATTGTTTATGAATTGTAATATAATTGTGGGTATTGGTTGTTGTATTATTACTTTCTACGTGATATGATTTATAATTTGTGTAGAGGTTTTGCGTTGAGGGTTGTGTTTGAGTCTTTGTAGTACTGTTTGTTTTTGTAGTTTAAGACCATTTAATTGGATACTTGGTAGTTTGTGGGTTTGTGTTTGTTGGTTTGTAAGTTGGTGTGCAGGTGTTTATACAAGGGTAGATGTTTGTTGGGATACTGGTTTATGGACCTTGTGGGTAAATTGGTTTGGGTTCTCATATTGGTTATCAGAGGATGTGTTTCGGGTTTGTGTGTGTGTTGGTACTGCTAATATTTGTGTTGGTAACTTTGTTAAGTGGTTGTTTTGTTACAGGTGACTGTAGACTTGTTGTTTCCGTGTCTTTTGGGTTTGTTGTTTTGTAGATTCTGCATAGTGGTGGGTGTTTGTATATTGGAATAATACTGTTGTTTGTACGTTTTTAGTTGTATACTTAATACAAGAATATTGTATTGCGTTCTAGCTTTCCCTGCTTGCGGGTTTTTACGTGGGTGTGTTTTGGAAGTTGGGTATTGTAGCTCAGTTTTTGAGTATTCTTATAGTATACACATTACGTTGGAGGTACTTTGCAGGCTATAGTTTTGTTTTAGTTTCGGTCATATTTTCGAGCACTACGTGGTTGTTGTCTGGTAAGTTTGCTGGTAGTTTCCTTTTACGAGTTGGTTTCTTTTAGAGTTGTATTCGGGCGTTTATTGTTTAATTTAGGTTGTACTTTCCGACATGTTTCGTTATCCTTAGTATGATGTTGTTGTTTACTTGTATGAGTAGGGTTGGCTTATCTTTTGGTTTGTTAGAGTTGGTTGTTTTGAGTTCGGTTGTGAGTTTTTATGTTTGTAGAGTTGCTTTTTGTAATATTGGTAAGTTTATTTCTTTGAGGTTATATATTATTACATTTGCTATGATTATATTTACGTGATATTCCTGGGGATGGCGTAATTTTAACTTGCACATGTTACGTGGGTTTTAATTGGTTCTTTTATTAGCTTTGTTGTGTTTTGTTACTTTGCTTTGGGTTTTTGTTTTGACCTTTTATGTGTTGGTTTGTAACTGCCGGGATTGTTTAGTTATTTTGTGTATATAACGGGTTTATGAATTGTTTGTTTATAATGTTATACTTATGCACACGGATAAACTTGTATTAATGTTAGCTTATTGTTATTGGTTACAGATATGTGCACTTTGCTTGGTGTTTGGTATGAATGTGGTCTGTTTTGAAGAGTGTGTTTGTTGAGTTTGTTTTATTTGCTTAGTTTGGGTGTGCGTTTTGTTTTTACTTGTATAGTTTGTGAGTTTAGCTTATTTTGGTATAGTTGCTTTAATAATTCGAGAATTGTGGAGTTTTTGTGGATGGTATGGTTGTGTAAATTACTTTAGTTATAGTTTGGTTTTTGCATCACTTAGTGGCAGTTCAGGGTCGTTGCTGTGCTTTGCATGTTATGGCTGCATGCTATTACTTGTAATCCTGTATTGGTGGGTTTTAAATTTGCAGGGGATGTATGTTACATGCTTGTTGTTTTGTTATAAACCATTGTGCTTGGACTGCTGTTGGTGTTTATTTACTAATATTGAAGTTTGGGGTTTTATTTCATTTTTAAGAGGTCTTTGTGTTGGGATTGTTATGTTGGTTATTTTGTTTAGATAGTGTGTTACTAAATCATTTCGTATAGAACTGCTAGGGTTTGTTTTAGATGATGATAATGGCGTTGACCATTAGGTTTTGCATAGGTGGGTAGGTTTTAGTTTTGCGGATTTAGGTTGTTTGGGGTATGGGTTTTAGGCTTGTGGATTTTAGCTGTTTCTTTCATTAGCTGTTTTGGGTATTTGTTATTTTATATTTTACTTAGTGGGAGTCAAGGTTGGGACACGTCCAACTACGCAAACTGTGGTGTATGGAGGGTTGATATAATATAGTAGGTTTTTGGCTTGCATTTTTGGGGTTTGGGCTTATATTGTAAGCTTAGAAGGTACTTTCATGTGTAAGAGCCTTTGGAGTTTCTGGGTTTCGGCATCTTTTAGTTAGGTGTTGTATTTAGTAGATATTTTTAAGGGTGCCTTAGAGGTGTTATATTTAGGTGGAATGTTGCTGGTATCCTATTAGGTTTGTCGCTGCATAGACAGACAACTACGTGTAGGGTAGGCGTTGGGCAGTGGTTTTGTTGGGTTTGATTACTGGTTTATTTTGAATTCTATATTGGTATGTTGCAAGTTATTGGAAGATATGGAATTAGCAGGTTAAGCATTTTAAGATTGTTGTGTGCTTGGGTTGTTTTAATTATGTAGCTGGGTTTTTGATTGTATATTTGTGTGTGGTTTGTTTTAGTTGTGGTAGTTTGTTTATGATTTGTTTGTGTTTTTATGTTGTGGGGGTTTTGTTTGGTATGCTCGCTTGTTAGCTAGGTTTATACATTGCAAGTTGGATGTTGGTTTTTGTTGGCAACTTGTTTTGAGTTGTTTACTTGTGGGTGGCTAAATTCCAGAGTTCGTTTACTTTTATAAGGCTGAGTACGGTTTGTAGGAGTGTGCGTGTTATTTGCGCGAATTGGATTTGTATTATGTATTTGTTGGGATGCCGGAATTGTTTGCTCGTTAGAGATGTTTGTGTAGGTGTATTGGTGTGAGTTGTTTTGCATGGTGTATTTATTCGCTTGTAGTACGTGTACATGTTGGGTATATGTTCATATGTTTTATAGTTGGAAATATGTTTTGATACGCTTGTAAGTTTTGGGTAGGTGTTTTAGATTGTATATCGTTTGTAGTATTTTGTGAGTTATTATGCCTGATTAGTAGGTTGTTATACTATACTTTCGGTTTTAGATGTTATACGTGACATTAAATTTAGGTTTCTGGGTAGGTTTTGTTGAACGCGATTTGGACATTATTTGTTTTACGTAGTTTGTGTATTCATTGTGGAATCTTGTTTGTTTTTTGTGTGGTGTATTTAGCTAGGTTTGTTATTTGTGTAGAGTTTAGATTTTGTGGATATCATTGTGGCATTTGGTTTGAATGTTTGTTTTACTTAGTTTGGTTTGAGAATTCATAGGATGACTTGATAGTTAATGGTTTAAGTTCGATTACAGTTTCGTTTGCTTGTGATTTGGGTTTTAGACTTTTGTAGATTGAGTTTTGTTTGTATATACGTCATTTGCTGGTTTTATTTTAAGCGCATTCTTTATATAGCTGCGCGAGTTGGTGCGTGTGGATGTAGTTGTTAACCCATTGTTGTTTTTATGAAGTTGTTAATATTTGATTATATTAGATTCGTGGACAGGTTCATGGTAGGTTTTGCGTGCTAGATAACTTGGTAGGTTTTGAGGTTTACAGGTAAATTGTGCCTTGTATGTTGTAATTTCGTAGTTACATGTTTCCCGGTTAGGTTCTAACTTCTTTCGGATATCTTGGGTTTGGAACTGCTTTTCAACATACATTGAATGTTAGTTTCGTTGGGGTTTACAGGCTGTTTCGTTTGGAGGTTTGGGAACTTAGTTACATACCTCTTAACATGCGTAGTTTGCGGCCCATATAGTTTCCATATTTATTTTGTTTGTTTGTTCCTGGTAGGTGGGTTTACTATGTTGCATAGTTTTACAAGGTAGGTGTTATACTTTGTAAAGATTTGTTTGTTTAAAAATTAGGGTTCGGGGATTCTTGTATGCTTACAGTATCTTGGTAGTGCGTTTTGTTTATTAGCTATTGATGTACCTAGATTGTTCCATAGAAGTTCTCTGGACTAGGCTGCATCTTTTAATTACTTAATTATGTTTAGAGTTTTAGGTTTAGTTATGTAGGTTTATACATATCACCTAATGCTGTGTATTAAGTTTCACTGTAGGATTGATTTCTTTGTTTGTTGTTTTATTCTGATTTGCATTTGTGTAATAATTTTGTACCGTAAATGGTGTTTTGTGTGCTATTACTTTTATAATTATGAGATGTTTTGCTGTATTAAGGTATTATTGGGCTTGTAGGTTTGATTTCACAATACAACTTGTATATTATTTTGCGGTTTAAGTTTATTTTATTTAGTGGTTTTGCTTGGGGATTTGAGCTTTTGAAGGTGTAGGTTTCTGGGTTTTATTATTTACTTTTTGCTGCTAGGTTTGGTGTTGGATTTATATTGGGCCCTTTAATACGGGTGTGTTCTGACCATGTTATTAATGCGATTTGATATTCAAAACTTTCGATTTTAGCAGTTTTTGTTGTGCTGCGTTGTTTCCGGTAGCTTTCATATGTACCGACCGCGTTTATTGTGTTTATGTGGAGGCGAGGGGTAGTTGTGTTAAATTACTTGTGTTGTTTGGTTTGCCGTTTGTTTGTTTTCGTATTTGGGGTTGTTTGCTTTAGGATTTTTATATTGCGTTTACTTTATTTGAGGTGCTTAAGGGTTTAGTTGTTTGGGGTTTGGTTTTGTGTGCATTGCTTTACGAACGATTTCTGTAGTGTGTTAGTTTGATGTTATATTATTGTGTAGGATGCGTTATGTTTACGTTTTTACAGATATACGAGATAGGTGGTTCTTTCGTTTAAAGGCTTGCTATGTTATATTGATTAAATTCTTATAGATGTAATATTATAGTTATATGTAATTGGGTAATGATTTGCTATTACTTGGGTGTACTTGTTATGTAATTTTAAGGTCAGTGATTTAAGGCTTTTGTATTGTATGGTTTGTTATGTTTGTTTGTGTTGTAACTTTGATGGGTAAGTGCATTCTTGTTTTATGGATGTGTTGTGTGCTTTGTAGGTTAGTGAGGACTGTTAGACTTTTGCTTGCTATTAATTAGGTTTTGTGGTGTTGTAGTTTTTGTATTGCTGGGGTTTTTATTAGCATTTGATCTCAGTTTTGCGGTTAAGATTAATTGTGGGTGGGTGCCTAGTTTTAGTTGTTTGTGTTGTGAGTTTGTTATGTTGCTTATAAGTTTGAGGTTTTTAGTTTTACTTGTTTGTTTGGATGTGGAATACTTTGTTGTTTGCTTAATTGTTGCGAGGTCTAGTTTTGTTTGGGGTTTGCATATTGCTGTGTATTACGCTGGGTTAGGAGTTTATTTGTACTTTTAGCTATTATGGTGGATACTTATATTTGGTGGGTTGCCAAATTTGCTTTATAGGATTATGTGATTTCTACGTGGTTAGAGTGCGTTTACTTTTTGGTTGTTACAATTGTTGTTTTACTTAACAAGTTGTTTGTGCGAGATTTGTGTTTGTTTTGTTTGTGAATGTTATTTTAAATTTTGCTTTGCTTTGGGTTTAGCGGTTTGCTTACTTATTTATTTAATTAATGTAATATTATATGCGCTATGTTTTGATTTTATTTTATTACTTTGTGCGTTATTTTATGGTCATAGTTACCTTGGTATAGTTGTGCTGTTTATGAATCTACTTTGGTACTTTCAGGTTTTTATTTTTGTTTATAGTGGTAGTTTGCATTGGATTTTAGTTGGGATTCTTGTGATTCCTATTAGATTTGTTTAGTTGCTGGTAGTGCTGGTAAGGTGTTTTAATGGCAGGGTGAGGTAGGGGTGGGTTGCTTCAAAGGCTTCGTAGTGTGGCAGAACTGCAGGTTTTGGTTGCTGTGTAGGGTTGATATAATATAGTATATAGGCGGGTTTTGAGGGGTTAGTTGATTTTGAGACTTTTTGGGTATTTTGCAGGGTTTTATGTGGGGTTTTTGCGCAACTTGAGTCTTTGTAAGCTGGCTTTTAGTGTAGGGTTTGTTAGCGGTGTTATTTCTGTTTTGATGGTATTTGTTAGAGCGTTGAAGTTGTTGTGTTGCGGGTAGGTTTGTTTCTGGTTGGTTGCGTAGGTTTGTCAAGGGTTTATATTTCGTTTTACCGTAGGTTTGTATAGCTGCGGAAGTTGCTATGGCTTATGATGTGGCCTTTTATGGTTTATATACTTTGGGATTTGCATTTGATATTTAACAGCAGCTTTGTGCACGTGTAGCTTTGGGCTTGCCGTTTATGTCTATTTGGATGCGGTAGATTTTGGTTTGGAGTTGTTTAGAGCTTATATTTTATTTGTTTATTAAGGCGGGCTTAAATAGTTTAGTTTGTATACTTGATATAAATTGTAGTTTATAGACTTAACTTATAATATTACTTGTAGGTTTCATGTATTTAGTTATAGTTTGTTGCTTTGTAGATTTATTGTGTTTGGTTAAGGTGGAAGGCTCGGTGGGTTGCTATAATTATTGGTGGATTAACCATTGTTTTGGGTTTTGAAGTTTGGGTGTTTACTTGTGGGTTGTTTTAGGCTAGTTTTCAGTTTGCATATGTTGGTATTTTCTTTTGCAGGTTGTATAATTGTACTTTATGGATGTTAATGTTTGTTTGCTACTATTTGTTTCAGTTGGTTTGAATTAGGCGTTTGTAGTTGGTGCGTTCTTGTTGAAAGGTTGGTTATGCTGTTTGTAGGTGTAGTGTTTGTAGGAGTTTTACTTTATGTGTTGTATGTGTAGGTATTTGTAATTGTAGGTTGGATTCGCATACGTGAGATTTGTGTTTTGTGGTTACTTAAATATTATGGCTTTGAAGTGTGATTGCGTACTTGCTTGTTTTATTTACCTGCAATTTTGCAGAGTTTGGTTTCTGAGTTTGTTGTTCCGTGGGCTTGTATATGTGTAGGGGTTGTGCTTGTTTGGGTAAAGTTTGCACAAGAATGCAATTCTTTCTATTGTTTGTGTTGTTGCTGATTTGTTGGTGGAGTTGCTTATGTTGTGTTGCTTGTTAGGTTAACTTAAGTTGTTATATTGGTTATTTTCCAGAGATTTGCTAAGTTGTGCGGTATTATAATTGTAATAGTATTGTATGGTTGCCCGAAAAAGATACTGTTTTGTTGTGTGGAGTTTATAATGTGAAGTACTGCTGTTTGCTGTATATTATAGTTAGGTAGTTTAGGGTGGGTGATTATGTTTTCTTACTTTGTGATACAGGTGATTTTAGGTAGGTTTTGAGCAGTAGTGGATGGTTTGTTGTAGATGCTTGTGAAGTATAGTTGGTGGGTTTGGGGTGTGGATTGGATTTGTTGCATTTTGTGTTTTGTTGCGATTAGGTATGTGTTGTGGGTATTATGGTTAGGTCATTGCTGGCAATAGGTTTGGTTCGCGATAGGTTGGTTGCTGGTTTTGTTTTGTTTTTTGTGTAAACACTTAAAGTGCTTTTACATATGCCTACTTATTTTGTTTGTATGGTAGAGGTCCGTTACGCAATTAGGAGGTTGTTGTATTGGATTTGTATTTGTTAAAGTTGCCACTTTTACTGTGTCTAGAGTTGTGGTTGGAGTTTACACAACGTTGTAGTGCGTGTATGTTGCTTATTGTAGTTTTAACTGTATGGGTGTTGCTTATTTGTGGTTGTATAGAGTTGTAAATTGTTAGGTTTTGCCTACTGGGGTGGTGTTCTTGTTATTTTGTGGATGTAGTAGGTGTGTTTTTTGTTGTTATTTGTTCCCTTGGTGAGTTTGTGGTTTTTATGGTTGCTGCTTGTTTGTATGTGCTGTTTGTTTTGGTTTGTTGTACGGTGGGAGGGTTTGTAGGTTCGTATACTTGCTAGTTTGGTAGTTAGCATGCCGCTTGTGGCTGGTTGTTTTAAGTGTTTTGGATTGTTTGATGTAGGTTGTTTGGTACACGTTCTGTTTTGTTTTACTTTATTGTTGTAGGATGTTAATTTTGTGGATATAGATGATATCTGACGTTTTTTGCGTGGCTAGGTGGGGTTTGATTTGTCTATTGTGTTTAATGCTTGTGGTAACGTGTGTTTTTGTGGATATTGCATATAGTGTTTGCGTGCAGTTGTTTTATATTATTGTAGGCTTTGAGGGGTGGGTTT